>JAMKPZ010001621.1:0-42956 GCA_024699675.1 Amphibolis antarctica | reverse complement strand
ATGTCATTATTGTACTCATAACATTAATAAGTTCTAATCTAAGCTTATTAAATGAAATCATAATATCTGACCTAATAGTATTTCTAGATACACGTTTATATTGTGGACAATATGCTTTACTAATATAATTATCAAAATGTTTATTTCCTCCAAAACTTATTGGTAAATCTTTTGAACAAATAAATCTAGCATGCAAGTCCCTAGCCCTTTTAGAATCATAAGTCCATAAGCTAACACTACCCTTAGGAGTAAAAGAAAGTTGGGTTTGAATTGTTTGGTCCTTATTCCTATTTTCACATGTACTAATATGCCTAGTTAAATGACTTGTACCGCCAGACATTTTGCAAGAGAAGTCAGCGTTACAGAAGTTGCAAATGACTCATTCCTTTTCTGTGCCGTCCACCATAGCTTTCATTATGATTGTGTACTTTGACCAGATGGAAGTTCTCTTCTGAGACTTGCTCGATGGCACAGTTGAAGTTGAAGCTCCAGTAGTCTCCATTAATGGTGTTACTTCAGCTTCAAGATAGTTTTCTTGAGGATATCCGTAGCCTCTAGAACTTTGGCCTTGGTAGTGCGTCATTGTTTGTGACTTAAGTGAGAAAATTTGAGAAATTGAGAATTGAGAATTGAGATTAGAGTTTAGAGAATTTGGAGTGAAGGAGATGAGGAGTGAGTTGGGTGAAAAATAAAATCCAACTCCCTCAATTTATAAAGAAAAGTTGGTTGAGCCGTTGAGGCGGCAACCGACCATTTCACCCGGCAGTCAGTTGCCCATTGCGTGGAAGTGGGCTACTCGTTGCTACATTGCACCTTGCAAGCCGTGATCGGGTGGCCGACCCAGGCCCGGTTACCCATCGGCCCATCCTGCCAACCCTCACACGCTATCGTTCACCCTAGCTGTCGACCCAATGACCTGGCGACCAAGTCCCCCCCTTCCCGCAACTCGGTGATCGGTGTTCCCCACTTGGTAGTCTCATGCTAGGGCAGGTTGTGCCTATTTTGTACTGGAATTCAACACAGCACGAACGACTTGGGGGTCCGGCCCAAGCACGACGCATGACACGAAAAATTTTCGTGCAATGCCGTTGATTGGCACGGTCAAACCGTGTCGGGCCGTGCTGTGCCGTGCTTGGGCCGTGCCAACACAACCCATTGACAAGTCTAGTTATCATTGAATACAATAGACGAACTCTGTTGAATTAACACTTAACACAACGACCCTTGTTAAGTTATGTAACACAATGGACCTCTTTGAGTAAACACTTAGCAACTTTCCATTGAGTTATTAATGAAGTAACTTATTTGACAAAAGGTTATTAGTAAACTTATATACTAATCAAATTAATTAAGATTAACACATATTTTTCAAAACTTTAAAATAACATTAGTCATTATCAAAACATAAATAGATAATTAATAGAACATTATCCCTAACATCCTTATCTTTTAGTTAATGATAATCGGTTAATGTAACCTTCATATACATATAAATACACATTTTAGGGCTCAAGACCTGTGGTTCTGCACCCATTCATTCTCTGTCGTCTCTATTGCTCTCCCCTTCCACTCTCTGCACGATTGCTGGAGATCTTCAATGTTCCTCCGTGGCTTGCACAGATCGTCGCCTCTTTGGTCTTCTTGTTGAAGATCTCCAATCTATGCTTTCAGCAATCATTTGTTGAAGATCTCCAATCTATGCTTTCAGCAATCATTTGTTGAAGATCTTCTGACAGTTTGCTTGGATCGTTGTCTCTTGAGTGTTCCCAATCGTCGATCTCTGTTTCTAGAATGGTGCATGGGCATGTAAAGTGCATGCTGTAATGATGTGGTGTGATTAATAAATTGCAAATGCTTATGTATAATTACATGAGGAGGTTAAGCAATTACTTAATAATTAAAATAGGTTAATTATCAGATGTGGTAAACAGGCCCCTGAGCTTCCTTACGGGGAAGGAAGGCTCTTTTCCTTCAATAAAATAAGATATTTAATTATCATGCAAGATATTTCATCGTAAAAATTACATGGTGTGAAAAATAAACACGGAATTAGCATATTATGTGAAAAATAAATTAACCATAATAATTTGGACATTACGGTGATTTAAATAAAATAAAGTGAATAATTCATTTGGAAAAAATTATTTGTCCTCATCTGCTACATGGATCTTGTTGATTCAAGTTACATCAGAAAACGAGGCATGTAAAGGCAGATTAGATTCAAAGGAGGTTTTAGGAGCGATGCATCATTTTGGTTTTATAGTATGTACTTTTAAGAGAAGTTAAGTTTTGAAGGGTGAAATGAATTCGTTTAGGTTGAAAAGTTTTATGATTTTTGGAGTAGTAGAGTGATCGTAGATTGGAATAAGGAAGGTTAATTTGGGTAAAATCTATTTTACCTTTTATTTGTATTGTTATTTGTGTTAATAGTTTAATTTTGAAAATACGTGTGATTCCTTTCATTAAAATTAGAGAAGACTTAACTTATATTTTTATTATTATGGTGGAGATTTAAAAGTAAATTGATGAATCATATGATATTTACTTCTCACGTCAAATAGATTTTTCACGTAAAATATGTACTTATAATTTACTAATTATTTTTCATTATTTATTTCTCCAATGAAAAGATAATTTTGAAAAAATCAATTACGTATTTATTTGACACCCATGTGTTTGGGTGGATGTTTTGGTAGGTTAAGTTGAATTTCATAATTTTTTAGAAATAATATAATTTACGATAGAAAAATGATGATAATGTTTTTTTAAAATTTGTGATAAATAATAAATTTAAAAGTGTAAAAGAAAAATGAATAGTATTTATTATAATAGTGTATTGATAGTGTTTTTTTTAAAATTGTGATGAATAATAAATAAAATATGTAATAGAATAATGAATAATATTTATTATAGTAATGTAATGATATTTTTGAGAGTTGTGATGATAATATTTTTTTAAAATTATCATATCTAATAAATAGTAAATAACGTAAAAAATATTTAATAAATAATACTGTAAAATATTATAATATATAGTAAAAATAATAATTATATAACGATAAATGTCTATAAAAACAGAGTTAAGCGTTGACATCTTTGAGGATGTATTTTGAGTTACGTTTTCCGATTAGACTTGGATACGGTGAATCAATTAAATAGTAATAAAATATATATTAAATTATAAAATAAAAATTTATGTATAATATTTGAGATGCTAAGAAAAGAAAAAAAATGTTTTCCTCGCATAAAACACGCAAACGCGTAGCGTTTTTTATTTAACTTATAACTTTTAGAAGTAGAAAAAATAATTTTTAAGAAAATAATTTTAAGATAGGAAATTTTTTTTTTTTATAATAAAAAATAGATTAAAAAATATGTATATTATCAAAAATGAAAACAAAATTGAAGCCGCGAGATATGGTCTACAATCGGCGGCCACCACATCCATTCACGGGAAATTGACAAGAAATTTGTATGAGCTTACAAAAATTTTGCCTATAGATATCACATCCAGAGTCCTCGGAGAAGCCACGGCAGCTCCCCTGTTCTCTCTTCTCTCTCTCTCTCTCTCTGTCTCTATAGCTCCTAGCTACGATGGCAGTAGGTGGAGGATACTCTCAGCAACAGCATCCATATCCACCGGCTCCGGGCATCCCTCTGCCTGGTCCGGCGGCATCGGCTCCGTTCCTAGTGCAGAGCCATGGACCAGGCCAGTGGACGACTGGACTCTGCGACTGTTGTGACGACATCGAAAACTGTAAGCCATTTCCGACCGACCTCCTTCCGCTCTTCTTTTAGTTAATCTATCTCGTTCGTTGATTGTGCATCTATAACATCGATCTCCGTCTGTCTCTTGTAGGTTGCATCACTTGCTGGTGCCCTTGCATCACCTTTGGCCAGATCGCCGTGATCGTCGACAGGGGATCATCCTGTCCGTCCCTTAATATTCTTTCTTAAATTAATCTCCTCTTCCTTCTCCTCCTCGGACTAACTTTCTTCATGCCGAACGATCCCATGCAGCGTGTGGTACCAGCGGCGCGCTCTACTATATTATCTGCACCCCGACGGGGTACCCCTGCATCTACTCCTGCTTCTACCGCTCCAAGTTTCGGGCGCAGTACTCGCTGCCGGAATCCCCTTGCGGCGATTGCCCCGTCCACTGTTGCTGTGAGGAGTGCGCCTTGTGCCAGGAGTACCGGGAGCTACGCAACCGCGGCTTCGACATGACCATCGGTGAGTGAGGCTCCGGATCAACCTGCATGCATCTAATCAACTAATCGCTATGTTTGTTGCCGTGGAGATGAGATGCTACCGATCGATTTGTGAGACCGCTCATCCGATCGATTATTGTTGTTGTAATTAGGGTGGCATGCAAACATGGAGAAGAAGGCCATCCCGGTGACGCACGTGCCTCCGCCTGTGCAAGGCGGCATGATCCGGTAGAATTGGGGAAGGATGGTGAAGAGGGTAGAATAATCGCTCTCGTTGTCGTGGATAAAATTTAATCATCTCCGGGCCTCTGGATTATTGTATGTGTTAATGTACATGCGCGCACATGTATTTGTCTTCGAGAACTATCATAAGTAATTATATGTGGTAGAATAATCGTTTGTTATTTTTTTTTATGATGGTAATGCATTAATATAACTGAGTTTTAACAGACTTTATGGTTGATAAAAAATAACTGAATTATCTATAAAATGTCTCAAAAGCTTTCATAGAGCTATCATTTTAGCATAACAAAAGGGATTAAATCACCAAAAAGTAAAATATGTTTTAACGTTAATCCTGTTTCATTGAATCTCCTTTTCTCGATCAATCCAAGGGTTCTCTGGTTCAACAGTGATTGTTGACAAAGTAGATGATTCACTTATTATCGATGATTCCTCTCTCGCCTCAATATCGACCGAAAGAGGAAGATGCAACATTTCAATATAGATATCCTTACCTTCATCGGTAGGTAAATTTGAAAACTTTGTCTATATGAATGTCTGATTAAAAGAGTCAACGTACAGAGAAGCAATATTAGGATGAATTCAACGAAAAATCAAATTATTTTTACGTAACCATAGATTATAGTAAAAATTTAATATCACAGAATTCTACAATTTCAATGTAACATTAGTATAGTGATTCCGTCTCGTAAAGTTTAAAAAATCTTTAGTAATACTACATTCTTTAAATATGTTGTAATTTCCTGTTCAAAATCACAAAGGAGCAGGCAGTATTTCGTCTCCAACATTTCTTGGTCAATTTTTTAATGGAGCAATCGTTTTCCATACAAGATTAAAGTCGTCGTTAGTTATCTTTGAAATATCAGAATTTATTTTTTAAATTAAACAAATGCGACAACGTCCCTGCTCTCGACCACCGAGCCCCGTAAAAATTGATTTGTGAGAATAACTATTACTTCTATGATTTTTTATATAACTACCTTTTAGAATAATTATTAAGAGGTATTTGTGTCATTGAAATGAATTATGAGAATTTAATTTTATTTAAGTTGAATATTTGTGTTTAAGAATAAAAGGAGAGTTGAGAATTGAATTCTCATCTCTTATTGTGAATTGAAGAGAAATTAATCATATTTGTTATTTCACACAACTTTATTAGTTTTCACACAACTGTATATTGTCATTCCACTCTAGTGGGACTTTACCTTGAAAGTATACACTTCTCGCTTGTGGCACATATACCTTCAAATAATCTTTTCAATCGATCAACAAATTTCAAGCCCTTCTTTTGAAACCTCTCACATTATGGTTCACGCTATTATTACAATATTCAAATCAAAAAAATACAAATATTAAAAAATAAAGCATAATATGTTGTATGTTAATAACAAATGTAAAAAAAATACCAATTTAAGCATCTCCCACCATTCATTACTTCCTCTTTCCCAAGTTTTAGTAATTGGATTCCACCCAATACACGTTTGGTTTGATAGTATTTTTCATAGTTGTCAATCTTTTTTCAACTTTTCAAATTTATTTTTAAGTTGAATTTGTATTCTCTTTATGTGTGTTTGTTTTTCAAATACCTTAGCTAACTGCTCATAACCTTTTTTGTTCAAATGAGCACTAAGCTTGTGACCCATAAAAGCAAGATCAAGACAAATATCAATAAAAATTGATACCAAGTTGTCTTCCCAATCAACATGTTGAGATGTAAGGGGTGGTTGACTTGCTGTGGACCATCTGCTATTCCTATACTTGTATCTTGTTCCTCTAAAAGATAAGCAATGTACTAAGTGTAGTTCCATCCAGAATTGTTCAAAATTGATTATCAAGCAATTCATTAAAAATGAAAACGTGTAAAAATTATGTAGCATTCAACAATTATTTAAATTTATATAGCATCCCACAATTCACAACCAATTCATTAAAAATTGTGTAGTATCCTACAATTATTTATAGATAAACATAACATTCAACTATTTGTAGCATGAACTAAAAAGAGCAACACAAAACTACAATTCGTATAATACATAAAGTGAAAATGAAAACATATAAATTATGATGTCTCACACACATTCATGATTTCATCCCTAATTCTGTCTTGCACACATTCATTATTTCTTCTCTAATTGTGTCTTGCACATGTCTTGCACATGCCTCATCCCTAAGTTCTGTATGAGGTAAGAAATCCCTTGTAATTTGGATAACCAGAATCTACAAGATAATATTTTCCTATACTAAACTCAAATAGTTAAGTGGTGAATTAGGTTTTTAGACATAATATAGGGCAGAATCTATAAGATAGTTGGTGTTTATGTAATAAGTAGTGTATAAATAAAGCAAACCTGGTGGTGGAAAATGGAAGTGATATCGGGGATTTGACATTGCATGCTTAAGAACTCTACAATCATGTGCAATGCCCTCCTACCTAGCTAATGTAAAAATGAAGTGCATGTTGAAGTCACAAACACCTAGTACATTTTGTGTGGTCCACTTTGTATCTCGCCCACAACGATATGCAATATATTGGGATTTTGGGACAACACAGTGAATGTAGGTTCCATCAAGAGCTTCAATTGCATTGTGGAAGAATGACATAAACCTTTCATTATCTTTTAGGAATTGTAATGTGTCTATCAATGACTCCTTCGATCGAATCACATTTGACATCCACACTATTATAGCATCCAATACTTTGTAAATATATTTACTAATCATTTGTTTAGAGTATTGGAGTGCTACCTACATCATTCTATTTTTGCTTTCATGTGCACATGTTTCCAAAAATATTTTAACTTGTTCTTCAACACTCACCTAATAACTATCAGTTAGAAGAGTATGTTCTTTTAGAATGGAACATAATCTCTTAAATGTATCTAACATCATTTGACATGTGTCAAAACAAACTCTCCAATGTCCATTTAACATATTCGACACTACTTCACCACTAGTGTATCCAACATTATGTACTGTAGTCCTTGATGGATATGCTAAATTAAGCAAGTAGATTATTTGTGTTTCAAAATGAAACATTAGCTGAATTGGATCCCTAAGATCTAGGGCAACAAAGTCCCCATATGTATCAAAAAAACTGCGACATGTTTCAAAAATCCATTTCAAACTTGCCACATTTTAGTTATTTGAGAAAAAAGTCATTGAAATAAAAGTACAAACATTCATCACTAATATCTATAATACAAAATTACAGTAAACTTTAATATTTACCTATGAGAAAAATAAAATGAAAAGGTAAAGTAAAAATGGTCTGTACATGAGATGCACAAACATTTACCTAGATTTTACATGAAAAAATATTTAAATCTCATTCATCATATATTAACGTTTGTACAATTTTCACTGTAAATGTAATGTTTACACATTAAATGTAAATGTCAATAAAAGTAGTCCATAATATACAAACAACATTGGCATTGAATATTGATTCATTGAGAGATAAGTTGATGTTGTTTGGCTAGTCTATTTACATCGAAAATGTTTTATTACATAAGCTAATATGAAGAGCAACACTTGGAAAGTTTTCTCCCCACACCAAAATGGAGCACTTGGTTAAACTTTGAATGATCATAAAAATAATGGAATACTTACTCATTTGGGTCCATGAGGAGTGACGAGAGGGATGGCTGGTGTTCGTGAAGGCTTGCAATGGGATGGGATGGGATTGGCATTGTTTGCTTCCAGTGGCAAAGGAGGGTTGTAGTAGGATGAGAGGAATGAGTGGTGTTTGTGGAGGCCTGCAATGGTTTCGTTCGAGATGGTCAGTGTTCACAGAGGCTTGTGACAAGATGGGAGGGATGGATGCTATTCTCTCCCAGCAGCAAAGGAGGGTTGTGGCGGAGGGGGTAGCAGTGACAGATCAGGCAGCAGCAAAGTAGGTTGCGGCTAAGGTTATTCAGGCAGATCCCTCTCATTCTAATCCCAAGTGGTAAGTGTATTTTTGGTATTTTATCTTTAATTATTACAGTAAAAGAAACTATTACAATTACTCTATATTTATCCTATTCTATTATAATTACTATGTAGAACCAACTATGTATAGTAAAAATTCTACCCCACCTCATTAACAAATATAGTCTTAGTCTCTATTTGATAAATAAAGAAAAAAAAAGCTGCTTTTAAATATAGGTGTAAAATAGGTTAGATTGAACGTTATCAACCCAATTTGATTAACTCAGTCAATTCGTATGGGTGAAAAAAAAACATAGTCAAATCATTTTGTCGATTGATTTGTTATAATTTTTCAAACTATGTTGAGTTATACAAGTTAAATTAGTATATAAATTGACATGATTGTATTGACTAATAAGAACATGCAGTGTTAGACTTTTTGTAAATTTGATATACTATTTTGCAAAATGATATATCAAAATCAATATACAATGAATGATTTAAAAAAAAAATATTTTTGATATATTATTTACCATTCATATAAATGACATATGATTTACTTGATTTGATATGTCAAATTTAAAAGATTTAGTCTCATATGACATTAAACTTTGTATAATACGTGAAGTTAGAAGATTTGAGTATGATAATGTGCAACAATCAAAAGGTTTTATTTTAAAAGGTTATCTAAGGGAGCATTTTTTATTTTACTTTTGGCTTCTGAGAGTAGAAAAAGTGATTTTTAGGAGAATAATTTTGAAATAGAATGAGAGAAAAAATAATTTTGATAATAAAAGAAATAAATTAGAGAATGTACATGTCATTATTAAATTGAAAATAATTTTAAAAACTAGGTGTGAAAGAAAAGAAGAAGCCAAAGATTGCACAATCCTTGGTCTTTATTTGATAAATAAAGAACAATGGTTACTTTTAAATAGAGATGTACAATGGGTCAGATTCAATGCAATCAACTCAATTTGACACAGTCAAATCATTTTATTAATTGATATGATATGCTTCTTCAAATTGTGTTTAGTTATTTCAAGTTAAATCGAACACATGAATTAACACGATTAGATTCAATGCAATCAATCCAATTTGACATAGTTAAATTGTTTTGTTGATTAATTTGATATGATTTTTCAAACTGTGTTGAATTATTTCAAGTGAAATCAAGTACATGAATGGACATGATTAAATTGACCTGGTAAGAGATGCAAACTAGCACGACACAATTAGACTTTTTGTAAATTTGGTAGACTATTCTGCAAAGTGTTATACCAAAACCACTATTTAGTGAAAAGTATATCAAAAATTTATTTTTGATATATCTTTTACTGTTTATATAAATGACATATCATTTACTTGATTGGTTTAGTTTCATATGAAATGGAAGTTGGAAGGGATGAACGCACGAGATTTTATTTAGAAAGATTATCTAAGATTCAACATTGTCAAATTGTTTGGTTAATTGATTTGATATGATTTTTCAAATAGTGTGCATGAATGAACATGATTAGACTTACCTAATAAGAGTATGCAGTGTAAAAACATTTATGTGTGTTGGGTTGTGTACACGCTGCATCCCTTGAAAATTCATCTTTCTTATTTACGTACTTGCCTTTGTATATCTATAAATATTGGGGTGTGAGGTGTAGGCGACACTACACATGTTTTATAATCTTGCGCGTCAATTTTCACTTGATATCAGAGGTTAGTCGTTCCTCACCGTGTTGGAGTCATCTTCTTCTGCTCTTCCCACTACCTTTAACATTGCTACCCACTTCCCTTGCCCAATGCTGAAGGATACTTGTCAACAATGTTGGTGTCCTTAGTTTGTTGATATCCTCCTCAACATTCATGATCTCTACCACATTATCACTAAAGACTACTGCCCACTGTTGCCATTGGCCACCAACTCCTCTCTGAGTGTTGAATATGTGTACCAGACACGAGCCAACTGCTTAGTCCTTAGCTGAATCAAAGCTATCATTGCATCAATCATACGTGTTGACCATCATTCTCAACTGCACCATCATGCGTGACGTCCGCAATTGTTGGCCAAGCGTCTCTCCGTTGTCTCCAAGACGTCGCACCCTTTGTGATCAATTGTGTGCACTAAAGAAAGCAGATGCACAATCGATGCTGGACACAAACCTCATCAAATTCTTCACGAATGGCCTTGTATGGGAGTATATGGAGTACCACTTCAACGCCTCCATCTTATTTGATGATTTGTTACTCGAAAAGGAATATCTGCAAATGTGAATCACTGCACTAACGACCCTTGTTGCTGTACACTTCGACAACCCAGATCCCAATCTTAGGGAAATCAATGTGAATGTGGTGATTGACGCGGTCGCAATGATTGGTCTGGCCACAACGTATGAAACTCCAATTACAACGGAGGTCCTCCTGTAGGTCGCATGAACCCCCATCCTGCCCCTGTTTTCTTGATCTTGGCGTCCCTCTACAACAATTTCCCTTGTCAAATTTGTAATTGTCCAGGACGCATCGCTTGCATTTGCCTTGACCATGGTAAGTTCGCCTATGCTACCAGGGTAACTGACTAAATGCATAACCTCACAGTTGATCCCAACTAGTGCGTTAACTTAGGCACTACAGAACACATGTTGCCGCATCTTCAGAAATTGCAGACTCCAGAGCCATATTCATGTACTCATTTCGTCATTGGTGGTAACGGCCAAAATTTACTATTGCCTATATCAACTTTGCTCATCTACCCAACAACCTGCACCTCTGCCATGTCCTCCATGTTCCCCATTTATCTAAAAGTCTCCCCTCTATCCATAAGTTCGCTCATGATAATAACTGTTTTCTTACCCTTGATGAGCATGGTTTCTCTGTGAAAGACAAGGTGAAGGGTCGACTAATGCTTCGTGGCCCTAGTTTGCATGGTACTTGGAACATTTCATGCTCCTTACGCTCTTGCTGCCTAGACAATCGTTAATTGACACCACCGCCTTGGTAACCCTTTGCACACATCTCTCTATTCAACTCTCCATCGTTTCGGCCTATGTCCTCCCTCTGTTGCTTTCAGATGCTCTCCATGTCCCCTCGGCAAGGCCCATCATCTCCCCTAGCCTTTTTGTGTAGCACCTTGGTCCGTTGCACATTTTATAACTTGACGTTTATAATCAATCTGAATTCAACTGGTTCGGTAAATGGAATGAGATTTTCAACGTAAATTCAATTCGTTTACAAAATAGTTGATTTCAATTCGTTTTGTGTATGAAGTGAAATGGATTATAGCTGTGACTTCCCAAACCCGTAGACTTGTCCAACCTATTTAGTAAGAGAATAATCAAATGTATTTATTATTATTATTAACTATCAAAATCAAATGATTAACCTATTGTTTATCTCCATAGTTGATTATACAGAGGTGTTCGATAACTTTAGCTAACATGTGGAAATAATCGATAATTTCAGTAATCGTTACTAAATATATTATTTACGTGACAACTAATTTCAATATATCAAAATTGTTATTTGAACTTAAAAAATTGAGTTCCGTAATTTTTTAAAACATCAGCGTACCTTGTACGCCAGCGTGCGTTCACATCTGATGTTAGTTATCAATACCTTTCCACGTGAATTAAAAAAAATTTAATCATTCGAGTGACAGGTTAATATAATTTAATATAGTTAAATCGTATCATATAATTTGATAAATTATATATAGTATAATTTTTTTATTTTGATATGACATGACATGTAGTTTACATGAAAATAATTTTATATTTATTTTAATATATTTTTTAAAGTTACATATATATCATAGTTATTTGAGTTTCTTAATAAATAATGTATGATTATGAATTTAATCTTACATTTATCAATTTTTTTTAAAATTATATTAAAATTATATTAATTTTTAATAAAATAAAAAATAATTAAAAATTAAATTATACCAAACTTAACTTAATCTAACATGACACAGACCTAATAGGCCCACAGGTCGAAAGGCCGAGTACGTTAAATTAATAATACTGCGATAAATTGATAATGATATCTGTAAATTTTATCGAATTTTTGAAAAGAAAATTACTACCAGTGGAATGATTAATTTCATTATAAAATTATTTTCCTAGCAGTTAAATAATGTAATTAATTTTTTACTTTTAAATACAAGAAAATACTGTTATTATAAAAAAATTGATTGTTTTCGGTTTAACGCTTTCAATATACTATTGGGTTTTTTTAACGTCAGTAGATATCAGGCCCAATCATAAACACACGAGAGGTTCAAGAAAAAGATAATCTAGAGTTTAAGATTTTGTTTGATATTTTATTATATAAGGTATATATTTTAATAAATAACGTAATAAAAATAGAGATTTTTATTTTATGTCAATTTAATGTCAATTTAAAAAAATATAAATTCGAGATTTATCTAATCTAATCTATTAACTTTTAAACAAAACCTAAGACTTTGTTTGGTTATAATTTTTATTGTAGTTAAAAAAATTACTCTTATAGTCATAATGACACGAGAGTTTTTCAATGTAATTTATTATTATTATTATTTATGATCGTTAATCATATTAATATAAAAAAATATAATTTTATAATTTTATATATTTTATTTAAATATTAAAATAATAAAAATATTAAAAATACAAATTTTCTCGTTAGAGTGGTTCAAAAATAATACATATTTTTCTTATTTGATAAATATAACTTTAAAATTTATTTATTTTTATTTTTTTAGATAAAAAAGTTTATAGCAAACGTAATTTAAGATAAGTTAAGTTAAAAGAAGGAACATAAAAATTAAAAGGGTCTAATATTAGCTATCAATATATTCTTACGTATCATCCACCTAATTCTCACCAACAAGATATTTTTTACACAAAAACAGAAACTTCAGGAAAAAACAGACTTCCGACGAAGCGGAAGGTTCGATAAGTGAAATAATTTAATAATCTAATCAACAGTCATATGGGGGTTACGGGGTGAAATTTAATTGTTATTCTTAATCAATAATGCAAACACTTGTATGATTGAATTTTTAAGCGGTGCCAGTTGTCATAAGCAATAAATAAATAAATAAGAAGACGTGCAGGACACGAGTGTGACCTCATGTTCTCGTGCACGGATGACACCTGATCGTTCCTTATATTTGCCGCCATCCGTCGTCACCAGCCGTTTGTTTACCTCTTGTTACCGGCCAGCGATCACCGCCCGCTCCGATGGCCGGCTTCGGCTACCACTTCTCCTCGCATAGCAAGCAGAAGCTCCTAACCGACGCCGACGTCTGGAGTGCCGTCTCCGACGAGGAAGAGAGGTCCGCAATGCGCTGGGGCGGGTGCTTCCAGAAGGTGTGGAATTGGGTGTCGGGGTTATGGGGAAGGCTCCGTAGTATGGCGGTCAAGGTGTGGAAATTTGGGCGTTCCGAACCGAGGAAGGTCGTCTTCGCGGCGAAGATGGGGCTGGCGCTCACTTTATTGTCGCTCCTCATCTTCCTCAAGGAACCCTTCGAGGATGTCAGCAAGTACTCTGTCTGGGCCATCCTCACTGTCGTCGTCGTCTTCGAATTCAGCATTGGTATCCGCTCGCACCGTCACGTCTTCTTCTGCATTATTTACCTTTTTATTGCATTATTTACCTTTTTATTGCTTCCCTCCCTGATAATGAGGCTCTTGGTTCGCACAAAAAAAAGGGATTTTTTTTCTTCGTCTAATAAAGTTCGGTCGTCATGTATGTGGATGGTATTTTTTTATAGTTATGGCTGATGGTTGTGGTGGTAGTGATATTTGTCCTGAATGAACTTTTTGGGGTTGCACAAGCCAACTAATGGGTGCCATCTATTATTTCTACGAAGAACATGGGAAATGAAAATGGTGGAAAGTAGTTTTTCCCAAATCAATGCGATGTTTAACTAGACTACCTGGCCTACCATTGAATTATATGTAGGTATGATGTTTTATGTGGTACTACCCGATCTACATAAGGGAATCTACAACTAAGGCGTGTTTATTGCAGGTGCAACACTCAGCAAAGGATTCAATCGGGGCTTAGGAACATTGCTTGCAGGCGGGCTATCTTTGGCTGTAGCTGAGCTTGCAGTTCTGACGGGGGAATGGGAGGAAGTCGTTATCATTATCAGCATCTATCTTGCAGGTTTCAATTGAAATTCTTCAATCTGTTTTTTCTTACTCTATTGTGACTAATGGAGCTAGTTGTTCTAATAATATGTAACTTTTCTTTTCTGTTTCTGCAGCTTTCATAACATGCTTCATTAAGCTATATCCTACAATGAAGCCATATGAGTATGGATTCCGCGTCTTCATGATAACCTTTTGTTTCATTGTGATTTCTGGTTATAGGACAGGAATGTTTGGGGAGACAGCAGTTAATCGCTTTCTGCTCATATGCCTTGGTGCTGGTGTGGCCTTGGCTGTGAACATATTCATTTATCCAATTTGGGCTGGTGAAGATTTGCATAAATTAATTTCCAAAAACTTTATCAATGTTGCAATGTCTCTAGAAGGTCTCTTATCTCATTCCTGTCTTTCTTTACTTTGTGTTATTTCTCAGGTATAACCTATATATTGAAAATCATCAGTTGTAAGGTTCTTCTAACATGGGCATTATGTGATTGGACTTTGATAGTTCCATTTATCAATGAGCTGATTTAAATCGATTTTTTTTAAATTTTCATACAATAATTGTTTTTCCAACTATACAGAATAGATTACATGTAGCAATTAATGAAATATTTTCTTTCTTGCTTTTAATGCATATTATCTGACTGATGTACACTGTAAAGTGTTAGGCTCGGCAAAAATGATCTCTGTTCTTTAAACCATGTGTTAACTCTTTCAGGTTGTGTTAGTGGATACCTTAAATGCATTGAGTATGAAAGGATTCCCTCAAAAATCCTTACATATGGGCACTCTGATGACCCTCTATACAAAGGATATAGATCAGCTGTGGAATCTAAATCACAGGAGGATGCACTGGTATTTTGTTAACTGTAGTTTCAATTCTCGAGAGAGTTCATAGTGTTGATTAACTTTTAATGCATCTGTAGTTTGGATTTGCTGTCTGGGAGCCACCTCATGGCCCCTATAAAATGATGAAGTATCCATGGAAGAGCTATCTTAAAGTTAGTGGTGCACTAAGGCATTGTGCCTTTGCAGTGATGGCAATGCATGGATGTATACTTTCAGAAATTCAGGTATTTTTGTAACTCAGCTCTTTTGATTTTCTGATTTGTGTAGCTATTTTCTTGAAAAGGATTCTGTTTCATTATTTCAATATTTTATGCATAAGTTTTCAAACTTCTTCCATTCTGATTGTCTTTTAGTAAACAGAATGAAATCAATGAATAATATCCTTTTCACACATCTTATTCTTTACTCTCCTGACATTCTAATTGTCTGTCAACAATAAACTGTAAAGTAATACCCAAAATTCTATGTTCTCATTTTGGTATGAGTCAATGCAAATGAAGATCCTTTTTTGTGGCACAAGCTGATATCCTTATTGTGGAATTGTTGCTCTTATTCTTCATAGCAAAGGTTTCGTGCAATTTAGTTGGGATGCTCATCCTTTTTAGTTGAACATTTGTTATTTGTAAACACGTATTTTTTTTTGATAGTTAAACACATCCATTTTGCTACAAGAAATTTTGCATGGTATTGGTGACACATTGACTATAATAAAATTACCCATGCAACTTTGCATCTAACCTTTTTCCGTTGCAAGTTCCAGTTCTATATTTTTATATACAAGTTTTGAGGTAGTCATCTGAAATAATTTTCCTTTTAGCATTTGTGGATGTAAGATTGCATGAAACTGGACATTCTTCTGATTCTATGTTGGTGGGAACCTTGTACAATATTTTTTCCTCTCTTCTAGAGTCGTCTGTATGACTCTATATGCTCATCAGTTTTCTATAAACATATGGTTATATTAAATTAATAGTTGCTTATATCTAAGCTGTTTATTGTAGGCACCACCACACAAGAGGCGGGTTTTCAAACACGAGATGCAGAGGGTTGGCAATGCAAGTGCTAAGGTGTTACATGAGCTTGGAAATAAATTGCTTATGATGACAAAACTGAGCCCTGAAGACATTCTAGCAGATGTTCATGAAGCTGCTGAAGAATTGCAAAACAAAATAGACAAACGTTCTTATCTTCTTGTGAATTCTGAAAGTTGGGAGATTGGAAGGCACACAGAGAGCATGGAAGATGGAGAGGATGAATTAAAAGATACTAGTGGAAGAGACATGAATCATTTTGGCTGTAAATCACAGAGTGAAGCTGTACTTGATCTCAGCTATGCCCAAATTCCTAGAAGTTGGGAAGTTCATAACAATAGCAGTACTACTGCCAACCATGTGGTTTCCACATTAGACTACCCACAGTCCACAACTGTGTCACTTCATCCCCAGGAACCTAAGTTTCAGAAGCAGGAATCGTGGCCTGCAAGGTTTTCGTTTAACCAAGATGCAATGCTGAGTGTGGTGGAATCAAAAACCTACGAAAGTGCAAGTGCATTGTCTTTAGGAACATTTGCATCCCTGTTGATCGAGTTTGTGGCTAGGCTTTCTTATCTGGTGGATTCTTTCAGGGATCTAAGTGAAGAAGCTAAGTTTAAAGAGCCTGATGAACTTCCTGTTAATGAATCTATTGGAACACTGGGAAGATTATGCAGGTGGTTCAGTTGAAGAATCGGTGTATCCTACAGAAATTACCCTATGATTGCAAAACTGGTTTGACTGAAATTATCTGTGGACAGATCAACCAACTGCAAGTACTTGAATTGGTACAAATTTTCATGGAATGGGCCAGCAACCAATGAATACATGACAATGCCAGTCAGGGATGTCTACGACGGAGAGAAAAATGAGAAGATTGGACATGACTCAGCACAAATGCGGACGATGCAGATTGTGTTCCAGAAATGGTTCAGGAGGAGCAAAGTTTTACTGATTCATGGATGAGGATTGTTAGAAAATGATAATCACTATAGTTTTCTCTTTAATTATTCTACGCCCATTATAATTTTTTAACCTTTCCACAATTTCCATGTATATTATAGGATTTATGAAAGAGAACATCACAAACTTGACACACTCCATTGACAGGCTTTTTGATCACTTAGGTAACGTTTGTTTGTAGTTTTTTTGACTGAAATTGTATTGTAGTAGATTTTTTTAAAGTTAGATTTTTTTAAGTATATTAAAAATTAAATTATATAAGTAACTTATATAATTATTGAATACTGTAGTAAGTTTTTTTAAAATTATTTATATTTATATGATGTTCATTACTAAATAAATATGTAAAGTTTAGATCATACAAATACCTGAATATTGCAAAATAAAATTTACTATTTTACAATTCAAAATTGTATCTAAAAATATAAATATCAAATGCATGACATTAAAGAAAAATACAGTTACAACTATATATTTCAAAGGTTCATCATTAAGTTTATAAAAATATATAACTACACATACATATAACATCCAGGGAAATATATGTACAATTATCTCGTACTTTTACAATACTTTTGTACAAGCAAATGACTCTACTTGTAATTTCAACTATGTATGTCACTATGCTGTTGATGTAAATGACAAGAATACTCCTTTGGTTGATTGCTTTTCTAATTTACACATACCAATGACCCATAATCTATTGTTTGAATCTATTACATCTTGAGTCATAACATTAATACAATTTTGAATTGATGTTGATATGGTATGTAAATTTAATTGATGAAATAATTATCGTGCACTCATATCAGTCATATCATTATCAGTATGATGACTGTCTTGTGACTGATCACGTGAATGTCTTGATGAACCTGATATTCATTAGCTTGACAATTGACTTCTAACACATTGTGCTTGAGGAGAGATCTCTTCATCCTCATTTTCTAGTAAGCACACTATCTACATGTCGTCTTGAAGAGCTATTTCTATCCGTAGATAAGTATGTATCCTATCTAGTGGCCACGTTCTCATCAAATAATTCTTGAAGTTTATCAACAAATTTTAATCCTTTATGTCTGAATCTTTTACATCTTGATTGATACTGTACAACAAAACATGTGTGTCAAACTTTAAATGATATTAATTGATGAAGGAATATACAAACCACACATTTCTTATCTAAAAAATACAAATGCCTAGTAAATAAATACTATTGTATACCTGCTTCATATTCTGCCACCATTTATCATCCACACCATCTCAAGTGCAAGTGAAGGGATTCCACCCAATGTGGGTCTACGATGCAAAAATCTTCCAGATCTGTCAATCCTTTTATAGTTTCTTAAATTTATTTTTTATTTGTATTTTTGTTCGTTTTAGGCTTGTATGTTGTTCAAGTAATTGTTCAACTTTTTCATATCTTGTATTTGTGAAGTGTGTATCTAATTTATATCCCATATTTGAGATCTCAATGCAGACATCAATAAATTTTGAAATCAAATCATTTGCCCAATCAACCCGATTGAGTCGTCAAACATGATTACGTCGAACGTGAAGTGCTGGAACCAAGATGGAAAGAACGCTGTGTAGGTTGTCCACCACTCTACATTGGTTGTGAAGCACATTGTGATTATTTAAGGTATTTTGTGTAGATGGGTTTCAAAACCTGTTCATCAGGCTATCATTTGTATTCATTTTCACTACATAGACTACAAAGAAGTAACATAAATAAATAAAGTGTTGTGCTTCCACGAACAAAAGCCCTATGATTTCGGAAGAAATCGGGGCCCAAATCGAGGTCGAAAAGCTCGGATTTGGGAGCTCATCGCCAGATTTCTGAAGCTCCTCGCCGGCGCGTTTAGCCTCTATTTGCTTTGATTTTTGCGGGGAAGAAGGAGGTGATCTTGAGCATTCAAACACGAAAGGATTTACGTGGTTCCCCTTCACTTTGGGTACTCCATGGATGGCTCTCTTGGTGGGTTTCACTATTTGAGGTGGTGAGTACAAGGAAAAGAAGTAAGGAAGAAAGCTTCTTCTTGATTTCTCAATTTGGGCAAATTTGGACTTTTATACTCAAGCCCCAAATTCCAACAATGCCCTTGAGTACATCAAGTTACAAATCATGATCAAAAATACAAACAAGATGAAAGTCACATTCTTTTCAAATCTCCACCTTGACTTCCATCAAGCTCCACCTATAACAAATGAGAGTCATCATGACCCATAAGGGTCAGCAATAACTGTAGACGTTGAGTAAGTCCAAGCAATGCTTGAACTTGCTCTCCACAACCCCTTTGGTAAACATATCAGCTAGGTTGTCTTGAGTGTTGATCTTCTTGATCTTTATCCTGTCTTCATTCCTAAGGAAGTGATACTTCACATCAATATGCTTTGTTCTATCATGAAAGACATTGTCCTTAGAGAGACAAATAGCACTGAGACTATTATAGTAGATGTCTGCTTTATCTGTGTGCCAATACAAATCTCTTAACAATCCTTTCATCCAGATTCCCTCTTTAGCAGCTTTTGTCAAAGCCACATATTCAGCCTCAGTAGTAGACAGCACTACAGTAGGCTGAAGAGTTGATTTTCAACTCACTATGGAATCTGCAAATGTAAAAACATAGCCTGACAAAGATCTTCTCTTATCAACATCCCCTGCAAAGTCAGAATCTGCATAACCTGCCAAAGTACAATTCTGATCTGCAGTATATAATAAACCAATGTTAGAAGTTCCTTTCAAGTACCTGAATATCCTTTTCACAGCTTTCCAATGTTCCCTGCTTGGATTGGACATGAACCTGCTAACAACACTTAAAGGATATGCTAAATCAGGCCTAGTACAAACCATTGCATACATTAAGCTACCAATTGCCTGAGAGTAAGGAACTTTCTGCATATCTAATTTATCTGCTTCAGATTCAGGACACATAGCTGAGGATAACTTCAAATTCCTGTCATATGGCGTGCCAATGGCTTTACAAGAAGCCATGCCAAATCTGTTAAGGATCTTTTCAACATACTTTTGTTGATTTAAAAATAGCTTACCAGAATTCCTGTCACGCCTGATTTCCATCCCAATAATTCTACCAGCTGGACCAAGATCTTTCATTTCAAATTTAGATTTTAATCTGTCCTTCAGCTCCTGAATAACATCAATATTCTTTGCAGCTATGAGAATATCGTCAACATACAAAAGCAGATAAATATGTGTGTTATCATCAAGAGTTCTAACATACACACATGAATCATAATAGCTGCAGCTAAAACCAATTTTGGTAATGGATGCATCAAATCTCTTGTACCATTGTCGTGGTGACTGCTTAAGTCCATAAAGAGACCTATTCAACTTGTACACCCAATCATCTTTATTCTGTACCATGAAACCTGTTGGTTGCTCCATACAGATATCTTCATCTAAATCACCATGCAGGAAGGCTGTCTTTACATCCAATTATTTTAATTCGAGATTCTGTACTGTAACAATAGACAAAAGCACTCTAATGGATGTATGACGTACAACAAGAGCAAATACCTCATTGTAATCAATTCCTTCTTGCTGTGAATAGCCTTTGGCAACCAACCTTGCCTTGTGCTGCACCCCAGTGTTGCCTTGAGTCCCAACTTTCTTCTTATAGACCCATTTGCAACCTACAATGTTCTTGTTCTTTGAACGTTTCACAAGATCCCAAGTTTTGTTTTTATGGAGGGATTGCAGTTCTTCCTCCATTGCAGTCATCCAAAGACCAGCATTAGAACATTTCAATGCAGCTTCATAAGTAGGTGGATCAACAGAATCCTCCACCTCTTCTGCTACCTGTAAGGCAAAAGCAACCAAATTTTCATAGCCATACCTAATGAGAGGTCTAATGTCCCTTCTAGGACGTTCTCTGCTAATGGTTCTTGGTGGTGGTTGCTCCACCTCTTCCTCCTTAACTGCATTTTCCTGTTCAGGAGTAGTATTCTCAACTTCTGGTGATGCAATTTCCAATTCTTCTGTAGTCTGCAACAAAGCATTTTCATCAAAAGTGACATCACGACTGTATATCACTTTACCTGATGCAATGTCATAAATTCTGTATCCTTTTACTCTAGTACCATATCCAACAAATAAGCCTTTCTTGGCTCAAGGCTCCAGCTTCCCATTGTTCACATGGTAGTAAGCTGGACATCCAAAAATCTTGAGCTTAGAGTAATTTGCAGACCTATTCTTCCACAATTCAAATGGTATCTTACCATCTATAGCACTAGAAGGAGACCTGTTAACCAGAAAGGAAGCTGTGTTAACAGCCTCTACCCAAAAGTTCTTGCTCAAACCTGCATTGGATAGCATGCACCTGGCCTTTTCAAGGAGTGTCCTGTTCAATCTCTCTGCCACTCCATTCTATTGAGGGGTATGTCTGACAGTATAATATCTGGTAATTCCTGTATCTTTACAAAAATTGTTAAACTCTTGAGAGCAAAACTCAAGACCATTATTTGTCCTCAAGTATTTGACCTTTCTATCAGTTTGGTTTTCTACTTGAGTTTTCCAATGCTTAAAACTTTCAAAAGCATCACTCTTATGTTTCAAGAAGAAAACCCAATTCATGCGAGAGTAGTCATCAATAATAGAAAGGAAATACCTTGATCCTCCATGAGAGGACTGTCGTGTAGGTCCCCAACAATCAGCATGTATATAGTCTAATACTCCCTTTGAACTGTGCTGACCTTTGCCGAAAGACATCCTTTTCTGCTTGCCATATACACAATGTTTGCACATATCAATGCAAACAACCTTGTGTCCTTCAAACCTGCCCAGACTACTCAGTCTCTACATCCCTTTCTGTCCCAAATGACCCATTCTTGAGTGCCAAATAACAGATTGATGCTCCTGATCTGATGTAGCTGCTGCAGCTGAACCAGAAATGGGTGTGCCCTGCAAAATGTATAAGGGGCTAGATTTGACACCCTTCATTACAACCAATGAACCTTTCACAATACTAATCTTTCCCCCTCCACCTGAATATCTATAACCCTTAGAATCAAGGGCCATAAGAGAAATCAGGTTCTTAGTTAGTTTTGGAACGTGCCAAACATCTTCCAAAACTCTAATTATGCCATATTGCATCCTAAACTTGATAGTGCCAACACCTGCTCTGGAGCATACATTGTCATTGGCCAAGGTCACTTGGCCATCCTCCACCTGCTCATATGTATCAAAGTACTCCCTACACGGAGTCATATGGTGGGATGCTCCTGAGTCTATGATCCACTGATCACCTGAATAAGCATTACAACAAACTGTAAGAGAAAAATCACCATCAGATGCAGAATCTGTTTCTGCCACTGCAACCTTTCCTTTGTTCTTCAACTTGAGACAGTTTGTTTTCTAGTGTCCCTTCTCCTTACAGTAATTGCAAGTATCCTTTGAGTAATTGCTTTTGGATTTGCTCCTGTTTCTGTTCTTATTACCCCCTTTCCACTGGCTTCTACTTCTGTTCTCTTGCTGATGAGCTGTGAGACCAGAACCACTTGCCTCATTACTGCTATGCTGTACCATGTGTCTCAGCTCCCTCGAATGAAGGCTAGATCTCACTTCTTCCAGTGTAATGGAATCTCTTCCAACTACACAAGACTGAACAAAATTCTCATAACTGAGAGGAAGTGAGCAAAGTAAGATGAGAGCTGCATCTTCATTTTCAATGGTAACACCTGTGTTCTTGAGTTCCATCAGAATGGAATTCAACTGATCTAAATGCTGCTTAAGTGGTGTACCTTCCTTCATTTTTAGTGAGAACAATCTTTACTTTAACAACTTGTTTGTTAAAGACTTAGTTATGTATAATGACTCTAATTTCTGCCAAAGACCAGAGGAAGTTGTTTCATCTGCAACTTCTATGATTACCTCATCTGACAAGCACAATAAAATGGTGGAGTGAGCCTTCTCCTCTTGTATTCAAAATTCAGTAGAATCTTTATCTAATGTGGCGGCCTTATTTAAAGGTGCCCAAATGCCTTGTTGTTTCAAAAGTGCTCTCATTTTTATTTGCCACAGACTAAAACTGTTTCTGCCATCAAACTTGTCTATTTTCATGCCAGGAGTTGCCATCTTAAAAATGTGATTTTAAACAACAATAATCACATAAAATTTCCAAAAACACTTTCACAAATTTTTAATTTCAGAAATTGCCCAAAAATGCAAAAATGTGTTCGATTTGCTTCAACTTTCAACAAACCCCCAAAAACTGATTTCAGACTTGTTGAACTGAGATTATGCAAATATCAAACACATCCAAAAATTCAAAATTTGGCACAAGATTTGATTCTCAACACGTATTCAAAAATCTCAAATACTTTGCACCAAAATTCGGCCGGCAAAAGGAACCACGAAAATTTCAACAATGATGCCAAAAATCAAAACCTCGGATTTGCCTTCATGAAAAATTTTCCAAAAATTTCAGAAGCTTTGGAGCAATATGTAGAAGGTTCAGGAGGCTTACAAACCCATTTCACCAAGTGAAATGGAAGATAGTGAAATGGAAAATACGATGATTTTGGCTTTTTAGGGTTCCGGCGGCGATGGTGGCGGAGCGGCGACGGTGGTGGCGACGTGGCTGCAACTTTCAGCCCAAAATACGGATTCAAATCCGATTTTCGATCTCTAAAATCGCTCTGATACTACTTGTTGTACTTCCATGAACAAAAGCCCTATGATTTCGGAAGAAATCGGGACCCAAATCGAGGTCGAAAAGCTCGGATTTGGAAGCTCGTCGCCGGATTTCTAAAGCTCCTCGCTGGCGCGTTTAGCCTCTGTTTGCGGGAAAGAAGGAGGTGATCTTGAGCATTCAAACATGAAAAGATTTACGTGGTTCCCCTTCACTTTGGGTACTCCACAGATGACTCTTTTAGTGAATTTCACTATTTGAGGTGGTGGGTACAAAGAGATGAAGTAAGGAAGAAAGCTTCTTCTTGATTTCTTAATTTGGGTGAATTTGGACTTTTATACTCAAGCCTCAAATTCCAACAATGCCCTTGAGTATATCAAGTTACAAATTATAATCAAAAATACAAACAAGATGAAAGTCACATTCTTTTCATAAAGATATAAATATATAACACATATAACATCGTATAAGTATGCAAATACAATCATGAACATGATAAAACACAAAACCACCTCCATCCTCTGTCAATTTAAGAATATAAACTACAAACAAATTCAAACAAGTTCAAATAAGTATAATGTATTATTTTATTTACAAAGAAAATTAAATAAAAAAAAAATATTTTGAGGACAATAAATAATTGTAAAAGAAAGACATTTCATAATTTTTTTCTATTGCTATGAAGCAATTCATACTTGAAAAAAGTATCAACAATCTCAACTGGAAAAAAAAATTACCTGTGAAGATGGAAGATATTCAGCGAAGGAGATCCGTCGAGCGAGAGAATTGGGAAAGTGGCCTACCAATTACAACTTCCAAAAGGAATGCAAGTGCATCTAGTCTTTCATGTCTCGTTGCTGAAGGCGAAGATCAAACTGGTGAAGAGAAAAGGTTAACCCAAAGCAGAACTGCTAATCCAATGGAGTGGAAAAGAATAAGCGGAAGCTACGTGGGAACCATGTCACTTGATGGCAAGTTGTTGGCCGGAGTTATGTGCTGGGGGTGGCACCTTGCTTAAGGTGGGAGGAATGTAACCAACTGTTAAGCGGTTGGGATTGTTTTAGGTAGTTACAACCTAGGAGTATTATAAATAGCCGTCATGACATTGTGTTTGGGTATCTTTTGAATGAAATTGCATCTCTTCTAGCCTTGTTTGTGTTTCACCACGACAAACTCTCAGGATCGAGCGGTCACCACTAGACTCTTCTTGCGCTTTCCACCCCAGGTGGTCTCCATTGGAGGGGAGTTTCCATCTTCGTCATCTCTTTACATCTTTGTGACTCTTGATGCAGGCAACATTGGGCGGGCTCGAAATAACTCTTGACCAACTTCCGACGTCGAGAGGTTGCAAAAATTAAGGGATCATCACAATCATATTCAGTGAATCTTGGTAAGTTATGTGAACAGTAATATATATAAAAGTCTCATGACATTGCCTTCATTTAAATTGCCATATGATGAGAGGATAACACATGTCATGCCATTTGTCACACTCTTAAAAATCGATCTTCATGTATCCTCCCTCATATGTCATATTCATAAATAACTTAATGTCAACTACCATTTTATTAAAATCAATAGATTGTTTTTTTAACTAGATAAGTGCTATAAAATTCTACTTCATTATCACGTCGAATTTCCGTATTTTGAAAAATTCATAAATGGTGGTAAAACTTCATCATGTGTCAGAAAAAATATGGCAAATAAATTTATCTTTTATTAAGAAATTATTATGCTGACAACAATTTCATGTTATTTTATCAAGTTCAAAAATTGACACATTGGAGAAATATCCGTCGATATTTAGTTCCGTGGTAAGTATCACTTAAAACATGATCATTTAGGATTCATTTTGACTTCAGCCTTTTTGATTCAATCCTTGAGATTTTTGCTACTGACTGTAACAATTGAATTGCAATCTTTAATTTGTTTACAAACGTTTGGTATCGTTAGATTAAACAAGTAATCAATTTTAGCACACAAGATCCTTTTATTTGGTTGAATCACGTTTCAAGGTATGCAATTCCTTGGAATCAAATTACATGACTAATCAAAAGGAATCTAACATAAAGAATGGAATTTAATTATATTATGGCTTGCAAAAAAGGAAAGTTAATTATATAATATTAGTGAAAAACATGTGCAGACAAGTAGTCAAGAAATACATGGATAAATAAAATAAAATAAAATAAAATAAAATAAATATTAAGATTTTGTTTGAAAATTAAACGTCAATGAAGGAAACATTCTTTGTCCCTGTTTATATAATATAAATTATATAATAGAGATACATTAGTATTTAGATGTATTTTTTGATGTCTGTGTTATATAAATATACATACATATATATACCTTTATTTTTACTAAAATTTTCGTTTGCTTAAGATTTTATGAAGCTTTTCTTAAGTAATTCATCAAATAATCAGAGAAAACTTATTAGATAAATTACATGTTCATAAGGTAAACCTTGCTGATGGCAATATTTTTACTTAGATTTGATCCTAAGGCCTTCCATGGTAATTAAGCTTTGTAAAAGAAGGGACCAACCATGTTATCTACATTGATACCTTATTTGTAAACATTGTTAGTAAAAAAACCCCATGCTGTTTAGAGAAATATTGGTTGATATTATCTTAGTTGTATTTAATATACAACACAGGTTTCTATTAGTACATAATTATTTGAGATTTCAATCAAGAAATATTTTTTGCATGTGACACCAAACTTTTTTTCTCCCCTGTTTCACGTTGAAAGTAGGGAGCCTCTAATACTGACAGGACAACAATCTACTTAGAGCGAAATTTCGAATCCAAAACCGGAAGTTTTGAAAAAAAACCCCTCAACCAACTAGGATGTCTCTTCAGAGACGATCATACCATGCTCACGGCAAACTGAACAAGGCATAAGGAACAAATAGATCGTTCTTGATTTCTGTCCACCATACCAGTATTATTATACTTACAAATACAACTTGAGAATTAGAACCATTAATACTAACATGGAGTACATTTCCATTAGGATGGATAATGTGTGACCACATAGACATTCTACCATAGGAGAAAAGGCCACCATGGAGTCACACTTCAATATCTTCCAATCAAACACTCACCTTCTCAAGAGATCTCTATCTCAGAAGAACATAGAGAACACTCCTAACTTCTTTTGTGGATTAGAGCAATCCGATTTTGTCCATCCAATCTTCTTATTAATATTATCATACACAACTAGTTTCCCTCGCAATGATATGTCTGCAAGCAATCAAAATCAAAAAGTTAATCTTACCGTACAAGAAGAAAAAGCATATATTTTTCATGATCCAAGATATTCAGATTCAATCAGATCCTAGTAAAATTGATGCAATAAAATGAACACTGAATGCACTTACAGGTAAAAAGCCAGATGGCCAACAAGAACTTAATATAAAAGAACAGCAGATAACATTAATGAAGATAATTATTGGATTAAGACAAAAGTATCACCGATATCAGAAGAATGAAAGAAATCAATATGTACAATGTTTTGGCACATATGCTGAAACACACTTGTGATTATTATACCTCCAAGGATATTGAAGGATCCATTGTGAACTTCAGTGCCATTAAGGATCCCCAAGCAAACGTTGCCCTTTTTCTGTTTTACAAAATAATTGGGGATTGATACAAGTAATTTGATACACAAAAAAGACCATAGAGGACATGGTGGTGGCAGTAGAAATTCATGAATTCTTACGCTCAATGTTAAGTAATCTTCGGGCTGCAGGATCAACTCCTTGCGAAAGAACAACAAACTCTTTCCAAAGTGGAAAGTCAATGGTTTAAATAACTGCTTCACCTCTTCAATTGACCTGTAGGGAAGTATGCGTTTGAGGGAGGAGAAACACAATTATGCCTCAAATTTTGATTGTATAGGAAATTGTCAACACCGTGCATCAGTGAACCAGTCACCATAAAACATGCATCATATATAGTGACAATAATCTGATCACAAGATCTTTTTGGGGCCTATTTTTCTTTTAGAACTTCAAAATGCTTATTCCATTCTATTGTCATTTTTCCTTGCAAGGCACTATGCATGATTAAAAGTCCAGTAAGCCAAAGGTGTAACAACAATATAATGATGTAATTAGCTAACTATATTGTATGCCAAGGCTCAAGAATACCTAATGGATGAACTAGCATGCCAGCAAATGGGCAATGTCAGATCTGAGTAGTCTCGGACAAGAACATCCATGTTATACTGCAGCTGTCATGAGAAGGAATTTGTCACTTCACAAAAAAAAAACGAAAACGAGAAGGCATTTGTCAAATCAACAGAAACAATATAAAAGACCTAACAAACATAATTCCTCACCAAGTAGATCAGATTACTATATGCTGCATTTGTGAAATATGAATAGGTGCTGCCAGTGTCAAAAACTAGAGGACCCAAAATTTCTTGCCTTCCGCTGGGGCGCATTTGTTGTGCTCCATAACTTAACTTCCGCACTTCCACCTGGTAGAATTTCCTGGCAGGTATGAAAAGTAGAATGAATGTCTAAATAAAAAACTACTACTATCATTGATCAACAGTCAACCATTAGAAAAAGAAAGATAATATGGATAGAAAAGCAATGCATAAACAGGTTATCCGTGTTACATTTATGCTGCTTGCTGGACTTCTGTTTGGTCCAATACATGCTGAAAATATTAGAAATTGAATACATAAAACTTCTATTCTTTGTTTTTTATTAAAAACAATTGCTACTGTAAAATTTCAATATAAACATATTGCATTTTATCATGCAGAAATAAAAATCCTACCTTTTCCAATTGAACCTCATGTTAAATATATTGGGGCTTATATAAAGGCAACACACTTGAATACAAATTTAACTACATTTCAGAAGGTTCTGTATAATTCCTAATGCTCTTGCAAAATGCATTGAATACAAAAAATGATGAATTTTATATACAACAGCTAGGTATTGCCTAAATATGAAAATTAACTATTTTTGTAATTGTTGAGAAATAAAAGAAACAAAAGAGATTAGATTGATTTAATAACAAAGATAAAACCTCTTTATAATAAAGAGCATAAGACATACCCAATATGAAACTAAATCCACATATACAAAACAGGTAATACATCATTCATTCTAACACTCCTCAAGTTGGAACATCCAACTTGTTACAAGTTTAAAGGACATAAAAAACAACATGCTTAAAAAACTTAAAACTTAAAACTTAAACATTTTTTTTATAGACATGCTCGCACCAAGCACAAAATAGACAAGTTGGAGGAGAGCCACCTTCACCAAGCACAAAATAGATCAAGAGAAAGAGGTTGTGTGGGAGCTACACGACAAGAAAAGAGCCGCTAGAAGAGGTTGCCTATACGATCCAAAGTAGCAGGAGATGTTTGCATGAGATAAAGCAACAGGAGAGGTCATCTGTGCTTAACAAGCGAAAAGAGAAGCCTGTAGACTGTGCCATTGGAGAGAACCACCTATGCAAGGTGCATCGATGAAGAAAGAGGCCACAGAAAAAGTAGTGACAGAGAGACTCATTTGGTGGACATGTATGGTGAAAGATGTTGGAAAGCAAGAATGAGTAAGGGAGTAATCAAGTTGTACATGGGTGGAAGAGATGTCTATTAAAGAGGTGGAGGAGGTGGTCATTGTTTGTTTGTGAACGAGTAGAGGGGCAAGAGAGAGAGTACTTGAGTGACAAAGGCAATGTGGAGTGATAGAGCTAGAATCAGAACTTGATGAGAAAAAGAGAAAAAGAGAGAGAGAGACGACAAATGAGTGGTTGGGAGGAGAGGTTCCTCCTCTCCACTTAGAGTTTCTTTCTATCTTGGACTCTCAGAACCTACCTTTGATATCATGTTGAGAAATAAAAGAAAATGAACAGATTAAATTGATTTAATAATAATGATAAGATTTATTTATATAGAAACTATAAGACAAACAAAATAAGTTTAACCAATATCTGACTAAATCTACACATACAAAACACCTAATACACCATTACTATAATGGTAATAAGGATAGTGCTTTTATCGGGATTTGAATGTAAAATCTCTTCTTCATAATATGGTAAACCACACTATCCCATTGTTGGTATGAATATTATCTCAAATGTGGAATACCCCAACTCTGTTTAGTAAATCAATTTTAAAATCAATTAATGGGAGATTTGATTTTGGTAATATAAGTTAACAGGAATATTCAATTTTAAACTTTAGTGTAGCTTGCAACCTTTTAATAATAAATACTTATTTTAGGCAAAGAGAGCAGCATTTAATCAATATTTAAAACTGATTTAAATGCTAGTTAAATAATTTTTTTACAACTAGAAAAAAGACGAAAGAATATGCATAGCTTGTAAATTTATTTTGAAAGAAAACTTCACTATAAAAAATAGGCTATTAGTGTTTGCTGTTTTTGAGAATGAATGTAATTCAGATTGACTGCATTGTACATAATTACAAATATATATACAAATATAATCAGGTAAATGGATCCTATACATAAACACTCCTCAAGCCGGTGTATATAACTTGAACAATCCCAGCTTGTTACAAAAATATTTATACACCTTTACTCCAAAACTTTTAGTAAAAATATCTGTAAGTTGATTTGTAGATCAAGTGTAGGGTGTGGTAATAATATTTCTTTCTACTAACTACCAAATATAGTAACAATCAACTTCAATATGTTTTGTTCATTCATGAAATGTAACATTCCTAGCAATATAAATGGTTGTCTAATTATCATAATGCATAATCATAGAAATTGACACTTGAACTCCAACTTCTATAAGAAATAACTTTATCCTGACTAGCTTACTAGTGGCTTGAGATATAGCTCTGTGCTTCACTATTGCACTGGACATGATGACAACATTTTATTTCTTGTTTCTCCAAGTCATAAGATTTCTATCAACATAGATGCAATACCTAAAAGTAGATTTTTTGTTACTTTTGTCTTCTGCATAGTTATAATTTGAATAGACAATTATATTTAGGTGGCTGTTATTGGAATATATGAGTCCTTTTTCCTAGATTACCTTTAATGTAAGCAACAATTGTCAAGGTTCCATTCTAATGAACCATTCTTGGTTCCTTCATAAACTAACTTAAAAGACTTATAACAAAGGAAATGTCCAATCTAGTAATTGTAAGATAGATAAGTTTAGCAATTAATTTCAATAACATCCTACATTATCATACAGCTTAGATGCAGTATCTCAAAAAGGTGGATTTACTTCTATTGGAGTTTGCTCTAGCTTGAGAAAGTCAATTTTTTTGAGTAGGTCAAGTGTATACTTCCTTTGTGAAAGAGCTACCTTCTCTTTTAAGTAGACAAACTTGATTCCTAAGACATATCTCTATTTTTCCATATTTTTGATAACAAAGTGTTGTGATAGAAAAGCTTTAGTTGTACCAATGCTTACAACATTATTACCTATCAATAGTATATCATTAACATACACAACTAGAATAGTATACTTAGAAGATCATTTTCAGATAAGAATAGAGTTATCAATTGTACACTTCTTGAATCCATGCAAGACCATGACTAAGCTAAGCTTGACAAACCATGCCTATAGACTCTATTTAAGCGCATAAATTGCCTTTCTCAACTGACAAACTTGATTCTCCACCTAAGTCATATACCCTAAAAGTTGCTCTATGAAAACTTCCTCCTATAAATCACCATATAGAAAGGCATTGTAGACATCTAACTAAGTCATCATCTAGGTGTTGTTAACCATTAGGAAAAGAAGAACTTGAACCTTGCATATTATGGAGTCCCCCTGTTTACATGAGAAGAGGTGCTCATAAACCTTGCATACCCTAGAGAAGTTTTGATCATTGGTGTAGGTCACTCGTAAGGTCTTCCACACCTGCTTTGTTAGTTGAAGGTGTGTGATGCTATGAGCTATATTTTCCTCAACATTGTTTAAGATCTAGCAGATTATGACATGGTCTACTATTTGCTATGCTGCGTAGTCTGTTGCCTTCACATTCAGTGCATCTTTGATTAGGTGATGCTCCCACATTTATGACACTATGAAGGTTTTAAAGGCATTTTCCCAATGATGATAGTTGGTTTCATTCAACTTCACACCAATGATGTTGAGCTTTTTGATCTAGGATTCCATCAAGGGCAACTAATCATTCATGCTTGAGAAGTAGAAACAGCAAAGCAAAGGAGAGGATTGTTCATCAAGTATCCTTTGATAACCCAATTGTCACAAGAGGGTGACGAGGCAAAGATGAAGCATGGCGAAGAAGAAGGTCTACCACGAGAAGGGTTTTACACAAGAAGGTGTGGCTAAAATGGGAGATTAACCCTAACCTTAAACTTTGATACTAGCTTAAGAATGAATGTAATTGGGATTTACTATATTTTACATGATTACACATATATACAAATATAATTAGGTAAATGGATCCTAGATGGATCCTACACTTCAATAGCTATTAATATCAATATTAAGAAGAGAATAATTAAAGTACTTAAAACCTAAAAAATTAGGTGGTAGAATTTAAAGGGGGAAAATAAAATGTTATTTAGAGATAATTTGTTAAAAGAATAAATATGTGAAGTAGATGGAGAAGTAACTTTTAAATGAAATGATTACTTGTATTAAAAAGATTATTAGGGAAATTTTAGAGAAGACTACTATGTAAAAAGGTTGGTTGTAGAATGAAGAAATCTAAAAGACAATAAAAGAAAAGAAAGAATGGTATAAAACTTATCATAAATGTAGAAATGAGAAAAAATTAGAAAAGATAAAAAAAGAAATACTAAGAAAATTGTTAGTGAAATTAAAAATCAAGTCTGTAAGGAACAAAAAAGGGAAAAATATAAAATATAAAATGACTAAGGCTAAAGATAGGAAATTTAGAGATTTGATTCAAATAAAGTCTATTAAGAATAAAAATGTCAAAGTTTTAGTACAAGAAAATGAAATAAAAGATGGTGTAGATACTTTAGTAAACTTTTTAATGAAACTACAATAGAAAACTTTTATATACAAAATTTGGGTAAAAGCACAAAGGATATAAAATACAGTTATTTTCAAAGAATTAACAATTTGAAGGAAAAAGAAGATATTAAGAAAATGAAAAGTAAGAAAGCTATTAGACCAAATAATATCCTTATTAAGGTGCAGAAGTGCAAATGTGAAGTAAGAATTAAGTGATTAACTAATTTTTAATATAATTTTAAAACCAAAAAAGATGCTAGATGAATGGAGAAAGAACTCTTTAATATCCATATTCAAAAATAAAGGTGATATACAAAATTTTAATAATTATAGTTGTATTAAATTAATAGGTCATACTATGAAATTTCAAGAAAGGATAATCATGTAAAGAATAAGGCATGTAACTAAACTCACAAAAAATCAATTTAAATTTATGTTGAGTAGGTCAACAATTGAAGCTATTCCTATTACATCGATAACTAAAAAAAAAAATTAAAATTAAGAAAAAGAATCTCTACATGGGTTTCATTGATTTAGAGAAAGTTTATGATAGAGTATCTAGAAACCTATTGACATTATAAATGATATACATGAAAAAGTAGTTGTTACCAGCATTAAAATTATAAGAGTAAAAACCAAAGAATTTCTAATAGACAAGTTCACACAAAGAATCCTTATTAAATCCATACCTTTTTTTTCAGTTATAGATGAAATAACTAAAGAAATTCAAGGATCATAGTGTATATTATTTACTGATGTAGTTTTGGTTGACAAAAGTAAGGTAAGAATTAGATTGAGTTAGTATTACAGAGAATATTTTCAATTCAGGTTTAATTAGATTGAGTAAGAAAAAAATTGAATATATTAAATGCAGGTTTAACAATGATAGGAATAATGATAAAAATATATAATTAGATGATTATGAAATTCACAAAAGTAAGACCTTTAAATATTTTGTATCAATAATAAGTAATAATGGATAAATTATAGAAGATGTTATTCATAGGATTAAAGTAGGGTGAATCAAGTGAATAAATATTTCTAAAGTGTTATGTGACAATAGGATACCTTTAAACTAAAAATGAGAATTCCATAAAACTATCATTCACACAATTATACTTTATTGTTCATAATGTTGAGCTATAGAACATGAAGATGTGCAAAAGATTAGTGTTGTAGAGATGTAAATGTTTTAATGAATAAATGGTAATATTGTAAAGAATACGTTAAAAAATGTTTTTATTTGGAATAGACTAAGAGTTGCATTAATTGAAGATAAGATGAGAAATAATTGACTTAGGTAATTTGTCCATATCTTTAAGAGAACAAAGGATGTATCAATTAGAGAAGGAGAATTAACTAGTGTAGAAAAAACTAAAGAAGTAGAGAAAAACAATTAGGAATTTTGATAAAAGATTTAAATTTATATAATTTAACTGAATATTTAATCATTGATAAAACTATATAGAAGTAAAGGATTCATTTAACCAACAGGCATAGCAGGATTATAGCACAGAGTAGCTAACATTAGTGGCACAAGTGCTTCATAAAGGTCAAATTATTGCAACAACAATCATAAAATTAGCAAAAAAATATAGCAAGAGGCTATTGACCAAATTACACTTACGGATGGGAGATGAGGATAGGAACCCAGGTCATACCCCAATAAGGTAAAAATTCATCACCCAAGAACATGTAACCATTGGTGCTCTCCTTATTAGAAAAGCAATGGCCTAATATATTGGAGATAATATTTTGACTTGCCAGTTGAGAAGCGAGGCCTAATTTAGAGCTGGCAAGCCCAAGAATTCCATCTGTCTTTGAAGGGGAAGACAAAAACTGCCCCTGTTGATCGTAAGCACAACTACAATTAAAATTGAAGAAAATGAAACATCAATAGCTTTAGACAATGATGCAGTTACAGAAGAGGAAGCATTAGGGATGCTACTAGATCATACCCGAAAACAAATCTTGGACAAGTAATATCATTGTGGACTATCTTAAGTGGCAACTCATCTCTTAGAAGAACACCCATAGATGAGCTATGATCAGCATATTCTATCTCATAGTCACATTGAGAAGAAGATTTACCATACCAACTTTTCCAATCACGTTGTACTTCTTGGCAAAGTGAGTCTATTGATGGCACTAGTTTGCGTTTGGTAGGCTTATATAAAGGATTTGGCCCCTACATAAAAAAGGTTTATGTAAAAATTTTGAAGTACATAGATAACCCCAATATAAAATATGTTTTTCATTAGATAGATGACTAAACTTTGTTCTTTAGAGAATACAACATTGAATTTTGTTAGTATCAGCTAAATTTTCTAATACTATGGAATCTGATTAAAAAATACAACATTTACAGTGAGAAAAAGTAATTGCAAAATTTGCAACGGTTTCATAAAGTAGTTGTAAGCAGAAGAATGGTAAAAGAACAAGCAGTGTTGCAAGGGAGAATAGAGATAATGCAAATGATTTGACATTTTCAAGAACCAATAAGCACAGAAGTTTTATATGCTTAAGATATATAAATGAAAGCCTTGTAAATGTACCTCAGCACAGCTAATACATGGAGCATCGCATTGAATCCATGTCAAGTCACTTCCAGTATCCACATCCAGATAATAATGTCTTGGAGGGTTACCAACATGGATGATAGTGTAATACATCCTGCAATAAAGTTCAAATCTCATTCTTTCAAGAGGAGGGCATGTAACAAGAAAATGATGAAACGGTATCAGAAGCAAAGCAGCAATCCTGAAGCAGAAAAAGCTAATATGATCTTACACATGTGCCCAAAAAGCTAATTTAATCATACTCCAATTTCACTTTTGATTGTGAAAGGGCTGGTTGATAGCCAGGTAGAAGCTAGGGCAAGAACGGATTGGATTGAAATTGTGAGGTTGCGTTGCGAACTCTTTTGCACTTGTGCTAGAGTCAGAGATAACATGAAATGTTGGGATATGCATATGTAGTTGCATTTAATTATGCAAGAGCAAGCACCTTCCAAAGAGTGTTCAATAACAGAGCGAGCACCTTCCAAATCAGTAGCAGAAGCAAGCAAAAGCTCGTAGCTAAACTGAAATGAAAATTGAAACATACCCGTCTGGGAAGATATTCCCGTTGACCGACAATAGAGCGGTGGCGTTAACAACCAACTTGCTCATCCTCTTCACCCCAACTCTAATCCCGCTGCCCTGCTCCTCCCGATCAACCCTAATAGTAGCTCCGACCTCTCGAACCTCCCTCCTGCCTCCACCGCCGCCGTAATCACCATCACTCGACTTACGATAAAGAGGGAACAAGAACGACCTCTCCTCACGCCGCTTTCTCTCCTCCCGTTCTGCATCCGGCGAATCCTGGAGAAAATCGAAGGCTGCCTTGTAGGAGAACCACGTCCAGAGCGCAAGAGCCAGAATAGCGAGGGATATGTATCCGACTAGCGGCTTCCTCATGGATGATGGGACGGGAGAGGACGACGAGCTTCTCGATGACGGTGTTGGTACCGAGACACGTGGCTGCTGGCGATCGGGTTCGCGTGGCTGGGAAACTGTGAAGGCAGTGATGGTCTTTTCTTGCGATGGATCGTCCGCGGGCGGAAGGGTGATGAGGACCACGCCCTTGAGCGGTGGATCCTCGTTGGTCTCTTCTTCCATTCCCGACCGGCAGAACGCTGGTCCGCCGGCACAGTCGTCGAATACCACACAAGGGACGACTTCGCTGGATACTGCGGTAGTAGTATGGCAGTTCCGGAACTCGCACGGTGGATGACAGAAGGCAGGCCAAGGAGAACGGATGACGTCCGGAAGAAGAAAAGAAAGGATTTTATCCCCATGTCCAGAATTTGCGGCTGCGGGAGGAAGGAGGCAGCAGGCAGGCTCCTCCGACGGCGACCGTGACGGCCGAGCATTTTCCACCGGAGGAGGCCCACCACAATGACCTGGCGCAGACAGTCAGCTACCAAATCATTAATATACGAGAAGAGATCAGAGACAGATAAGAGCCGCAAATTTTTAAATAATATATTAATAATAAAATCATTAAAATAATATTTTAAAATCATATGTTAAGGTTTATTCGTACATTTAAAAAATTATTTTATATATTTTTTTTTCTTAATATTTGTGTACATCAAAGAAATTTTTTTTTAATTTTTATTTACAGAAGTTTTTTTTAATATTTATGTACATTAAAGAAATTTTTTTTTAAGTATTTATGTAATTGGTGTGAATGCTGTACAAGTATCTGTTAAAAATTTTTATCTTGTTTCAATAAATTAGAGTTCTTTATAAATAAGTCAATGGATATTTAAATTTCATTTAACTTCTTCATATGATTAAATACAGTTAAATCATTATATTGATTTTCTTCCATTACCTCAAATGGTTGTATATTCTTCTTTGTATATGAAATATTTTCTAATGAATTCACCTCTAGATAATTCTGATTTCCATTTGAGTTCACCCAATTAAAATCATTGTTTTCATATTCATTAAACATTTCACTATCTTTCATTTTCTGTATTGATTCATTATATCTATTCAGCAATTTTTCAAATTCTTTTGATATTCTTTGCTTAATATAATTCTGATCGATTCTAGTATTAATTGGTAAATTATCTTTAAGATTTGATATACCGGTATTAGTACTTTGAACACATCATCTTGTAAGATTGACAAATTTGAATAATTTTCATTTTGTAATTCATTCAATTTGTTATACTCTTTAGTATTTTGTATTGTTTCATCTAGTTTATCCATTAATTACTGGATTTGTAGTGATATATTTGATTGATAATTTTGATTTTCATTCATATGATTATACTTTGAATAATAATTTTGCATTTCTGAATTGCCATTACAGTCCCACAAATTAGAATTATCATTCCAGTTATAATTATTTTGAGAATTAACATTAAGTCCTTCTAAATCATGCTGTGAAGAGTAGTCATTAAATTCCATAGGTAAATAATCTCTTCTAACGTAATTAGAATAATTATAATTCTCATAAATAATCCTTGGAACAATCCCAAAATCACCCCTATACAAATTATATGAGTCCATTATGTAATTTAGAATTTAAATACAAGACTCTACTTTGGAATAGTAATAAGACTATGAAATAGAATTTAATAGTAGCAATGCACATAAATCATATTGCAGCCCTAGCTAATACCAAAATAGCAAAAAGTAACACCAATTGCAAGAAATTAAGCAATCCTCGGCAATGGCGCCAAAAACTTGTTTCGTCACTGACACAACACTTGTAATTCAATTCTTATATAAATTGTGTGTGCGAAATATTTTAATTCACCGCAAGTGCATGAGTTCAGATGTAATTAGTGTGCAAGTATGAGTTTGTCCACATTGATTAGTTTTTGCTTGGTGTTTAGTTGAATTGGTGACTTCAATTAAGTGAAACAATTGATTAAATATCTTATAAGCAACGTCACAGTTGCCTTGTTCCAATTAACCGCTAGGATGGTCTTTAAATACCGATTGTGTTACACTTTCCAGAGGATTTTACTTCCAAATATTTAATTCTCCTTAAGCTTTAACATTATACACTTTAGTTTGCATAAAATTTAACGTTCTGTATAGAAGAAGTACTTAGCCCTCGAGGTAGCTCGTGGGTAAACGTCTTTGCCCTCGAACTTACTTGAGGGTTGTGTGATAATTGTGAGTTTCAAATGTAAAAATGGCATGATTCAAATTGACTGAAACTTTTAAGAGTTGAATGATTATATTTTTGGTCTTTTTATATATTTCAAAACACAACACACAATACAATGCAAGAAACACAATACAATGCAGACAACTTGTAAAAGTAAGAATGCAACATTCAACATTATAGAAAATATAAAAACATAGTCTAATTACTGTAACTAAGTTGATAAAGTATGTGATTGTAGATTTGAGTGTAGTTGTAAAAACATAAAGTAAAATAAAGAAAATAAAAATGGAAAGAACACCTAATGCTTCACTGTAATTTCTCCCTTCGAAACTTGCTTAGGCTAGGAACTTCTCTTTGTCTTTACTTCCGGTCCACCAGGTCATCAATCTAGCAGACTTTCCTTTTGACCTTGCAGTGAGATTTTGGGGCATTAATCCACAATTATACCAAGGAATAGAGGAGGAAGCAGCCAGTGCCGAAAGTCTCTCCTTCAAGGATATGCTCAGGTTAAGAAAAGAACAGCAAATATACTACGCGAATGGTTGGAGAAGAGGAGGTCATCAATCTCCTCTTGGAAGAGATGAGTGGGTGGAGGATGGAAGACGGAGAAGATGGAAAATGCTTTGTAAATGGTGGATGAAGGAAGAAGAGGGGGGGGGGGTTTAGTTCCAAGGCTACGAGACTGTTTTATAGATGAGAGGATTGACAGTTTACGAGTTAGCAGTTAACAAGGGCATGGTGCACGTTCGGACATGTGAGATCATCTCATGCAATCCACTACTTCATCCTGTCTATCCACATTCTTTATGGTTGAGCTACAGCTGAATTAATATTTAATTCTGCTTTGTTACGTAATTCCTACAGTTACTTATCGAATTTCCCTACAAATACTTAAGAAATACCTTTCGTGAAATGCATTATATTACAGGAGAAATAATTCATAACATTTAGATCTTAACTGTAATTGTAATTATTTTAATATCAATGAAATTCATTGCATAAAACAAACAGAGTACAGGTCCGAGGGTAAACTAGTTTACCCTCGCGTAAGTTTGTGGGTAAACCCTTAATGCTCATAGTATGGTCCGAGGGTAAACAACTTAACCCACAGATAAGTTTGTGGGTAAACAGCTTACTCCTCAGACTTGCATTTAAGCATAAATCACAAGTTTTTCTCTATATATTAATCGTTCTATTAGCAACTTAAAGAGTCAAATGTCAATCATTCATTCCTTTCTCAATAGGTAATAAACATAAACATAATTAACGACTCAAGACTTAATTCATGCATCATTAAAGTGAATAATCGCGCATACTGCTTAAAAGTATAGTTAACCTTGTAATCATCATAATTTAATGTAGAATGCAAATAAAACTCATTAAAACACATGAATTAATATCAATAAAATGCATACTTTTGAGTCTGAACACTCACCTCACTGAAAAGAGGACCATGAACGACAAGTGCAAGGGAAGCATATCCCTAGTCCATGGTAGATCACTCTCGCAAGGAGGCGGGTCTGAAGCTCAAGATCTGACCAACAACTATCACTTTCCCCATGAGCCATTGGTTGGCCTATCCTCACTGACACTATAACTTGTAGGTGGATGTTTTTCATATAAGATGGCTCACTCACACATGCAGTGGCTTGGACGGGTACAACCTACTATGGATGCTTGTATGGTCAGCAGTAGGTGGAGAACACCTAAATCTACCCATGCTCGTTCATAAGCTTCTTGTTTTGAAACGATGGGATGAAGGGCCTTGCACACTTGTGGAGCAGTGGCAGAATTCATCTAATTGATGTGGAATCCGGATAAGTTGGTGAACTTGTAGGGTTTCCAAGCTCTTTTTTTTTTTTTTGTTGCCTTTTTTTTGTATATGTTTTTTTTTTCTTCCTATTTTTTTTTTGCTTTTGTTGTTGTCCTCTTTTTTTTTTATTATACTCTTTTTTTTCTTTTGACAAAGATCAACAAAAGTGAAAACCCTTTGAAAATTCTCCATTGCTATCGACCTACTATTGACCAATAGTGAGACCATTGTAGGCATGTACCTAGGTTGAAGGGATTCCTCACCTAAGGGGAGTATGGTAGATGACTCCTCTATTACTAGTGGCACTCGGGTTGGGATTATAGGAAGGAAAATGGGATGGAAGTTTGCTGGAAGACATTCACCTAGGGAAGCTAAGTGACCCATTGTGGGCGAAGTCCTGGAATAGGTACGTTGGCCAGCCTTGACCATGGGAATCATGACATGCTTGGTTGATCGATCGTACTCCTTTCCAATGCCTGACCCTATGGAGATAGGGTACCTGTATGAAGGTTGTAGTGGTGCTCTCAAAAAGGGATAGTTAGTCATCCCAAAGACTTGGACAACATCTTTTAAGGCTTGAGATGGCATCTGCAAGCGAAGAGTAAACATCTGGATGCTAAGAAAATGTGTCGGACCTTGCTTAGAGAGAACTTGGGTCTGGCTAAATAGGGTAGAAGTTGGTTTGCATGACCCGGAATTCCGACGGTGGAGTTTGGTTGAAAAAGTTGGTTGGTGGGGGAAGGTTGTCACCTTGTCAACCCCTCTTTCCTTGCAAACCTGAGCTAACCGATGGCTGCAAGGGATGTTCGATCCAACTATAATATGCATGCATGCAGTGTGTGCAGTCGGAGAAAATAAATGATCAACCAAAATGTAAAAATTAGATGAGGGCATCTTGTCGAGGCAGAATGTCCCTAGTTACCTTTGTGGGCCTATCGGGAAGGCCCTAGAATGTAGATAGGAACTCACTTGTTGACCTATTCAGAGGTGTCGTTGGATGCTTTGGGACGACTTGATTTTGAAATTCAGAGGTGAAATCCAGCTACAAAGCCAGAAATCTGATTTCCCAGACTGAAAATCCAGAGGGAACACTATCGTTGGTGGTAGACTTGGGGGACGCTAAGCCCAATGGTCTAACCAACAAAACTTTGGCTATAGTACTCAACAGGCAGTTCAGACGTTCGGAAGGTGATTGGTGTTGTCGGAAAAACCAGGAAACTTAGGTAGATATGGTGCTTTTTGATGCCTTCATTGGGATGTTAAGCCCTTGCAAGTGGTGGGAGCCGACTATGCAACTTCGACATCCATGGCGGAAAATAGCTGCTGGGTAGGAATTCCGGTGTAGTTGGCGACTTCAGTGGGTTGCCAAGCCCGATGCCGTGGTGGGATCTGGCTACATTGGAGTAGTATTTGGCTGTTCTGAGCCAAAATTCTAGTAAGGTTGGCAACTTCAGTGAGATGCCAAGCCCGAAGTTTTCCCTATTTGTCCTATGCACTTGGTAAAGTTATTAGCAACCAAAGGGAGGGAGCATTCTCCTCCCTTTGTGTAGGAAGCTGGGAGATGAGGGGGCTTGTGCAATAATTGACCGCTTATTGCTAACCTCCTCAATATAAACTTGCTGTAGTCAAATGATGGCTTGCAAGCCTTTAAATCTCCACCAAGCTATTGAGTGGGTGCCAACAAAATTCAAGGAGAAAAATTTGTGGGATCATACCTTGACCACTATCCCTAAATGGGCTCCATATGTTGGGTTCTACCTCTTATTGAGTTAGGAAAGGCGGAAGATGATTGGAGGTGTTGTATAGTAGAAGTTGAATGATTTGTTAGCTCCCCTCCAAGGAGTAGATCCAACAAGTCATTTGTCGGTGGTTCTTCAGACAGCTGGATTAGGGACACGAGCTCTAGTGTGGTGGAAACCGGTGCTTGGGCTAGACATACAGGTGAAGCTATAGCTATTGGACTTGGTGTAGCCGCTAAAGCTTTCGAACTGAGGTGGTCTTTCGTTGAGACTACTAGCGCCTCACCTTGCCTAGTGGTGACAGGATGAATTTCTGTCATCGGGGTCGTTGTTGGACCCCCATGCGTTGTAGTAGGTGGTGGTGTTGGAGGTTGTAGCTCGACTACACCACTATCTATGAGCTGTTGAACGACCTCCCTCAAGGATATACACTGGTCAGTTGCATGGCCAGCAAATCCATGGAAATCGCAATGAAGGTGGGGCTGGAACCACCTTAGCGGCTGTGATGGAGGGGGTTTGACCTTTGGCAAGGTCAGGAGGGCCTTTACCTTGTAGAAAATACTACTTAGTGACTGTCAATTGAGTGCTGTAAATCTCTAAGAAATGAGATGTAAAATGTAAGCGCTAAAATTGTGCTTATTTTTATACTATTATTTATGCCTTTTAGAAATTAAATGATAACAAATGCATGATTATAACCAAGATTTTATTATTTTAGCATTTGATTGATTATGCATAAAAATATAATTAAATAATCCAAAAT
>JAMKPZ010001620.1:0-23512 GCA_024699675.1 Amphibolis antarctica | reverse complement strand
GTAGTATGTTTTACCCTAATTTAATGGATGAACCTTCTTGTATCACACTACTTGAATGCCCTAATGACAGATTTGAATTAAATTCTAATTACATCAACCAATTACCAAAATTTCATGGATTCGAAAAAGAAGATGCTTATTGGTTCTTAAAAGAATTTAATGAAGTTTGTAATATGATGAAAGTACCAAACATGACTATTGATGCAATTAAACTAAGGTATATGCCTTTTGCTTTAAAAGATAGTGCAAAAAGATGGTTATACAGTTTACAACCAAATTCAATTATCACATGGAATCAATTCTGTCCTAAATTTCTACGAAAATACTATCTAATGCATGTCACAATTAAAAGGAAAAATGAAATTTCAAATTGTAGACAGAAACTAGGAGAACCTTTCTAGAAATATTTTGCAAGGTTTCGAGATCTCCTAGCTCAATGCCCACATCATGGACTAGAGAGAGTGACCCAAATCTGAACTATTTTTGAAGGGATTGATTATCGCACCAAGACACACTTAGAATCTTTGAGTCAAAATGGATTTCTAAACCAAGGAATAGATAATACTTGGAAATTTTTAGAAGATCTAGCCAAAAGAACTGCCCAATGGGAGAGTGCTGCTGAAGTAGGTTAGGAACAAATTTCTACCCCTAGAGGAGTTCATGTTGTTGAACCACATATTGCTTTAGAGGCTAAGATGGCTAGCTTGATACATAAAATTGATGAGTTACAGCTTAAACAAAAGACTGAGCCTACCTTGCCTAAATGTACAAGTTATTTTGCCATAGGTCATGTTGTAGAAGACTATCCTATCTTAAACGACTCTAAAGATGTTAATGCTTTATTTTATAATGAACGTAACAACTCAAATTTCAATCCTACTTATAATCCTAGGTGGAGGAACCGTCCTAATTTTTCATGGAAAAATTCAGGCCAACAACCACCACAATCTGTAGGACAACCTTTTATTGAACAAAATGCAATGAACAATAGTTCTTTAAATGTAAATCATAATCAACCAGTTCATGATCAGACTTTTGAGAAACAAATACCAAGCTTACTGCAAAAAGTAGATTCAACATTAAAATTGAATCCCTAAATTATTGCACATGATCAAGCTATTAAAAGAATTGAAACACAATTGAACCAAATATCGAATTCACTGAACCTAAGAAACAAAGGTGCTCTTCCAAGCCAATCTTTATAGAATCCTTGTGTACCTGATGAGCATATAGCTCATGGAGGGGATGTGCAACACCACTCGACTTAAGCTAATGAGGCTGCAGTTTGGTGGTGTTTCAAGTGTTGCTATTAGAATTAATGGGAAGACCCTATCATACTAAGAGAGAATCTCCAGAGCTAATTCCAAATAACCTATTGCCCTTAAATGAGATAGATTTCAGATTAACTTGTGCAATGGGTTGAGTCTTCCTGTTTCATTTGAATTAATGCCTTGTTCACCTAATTTTCTAAAGAGGATTCAATTTCTTTCTCTTTACCCTGGTTGAGTGGAGAGATAACCTATGTCGAGTACCACCAAAAACATTAATCATGACATGAAAATTTTCCTTTCTGGTGTGCATTATATTGAGATATCTCCCAACTTTTCTGAGTTAGAGGTGATGTGAAGGAAGGTAGCAAGGGTTTGAGCTTTAATGCACCATGGAGTTCATTTGGGAATTAGATTATAGAGATATAAGGTGGTGAACTTAATTGACTATGGGTCATTTATTAGTTCTAAAAGTGCAATGCTATGTCATTTACTTTGTTTTTATGTGTTAAAAAATAAAAAAAATAAAAAAACAGAAGTACTAAAAAATATTGAATGAAAGTGAGGAATATTTAAAGAGAAAGAATAAGAAAACTTAAGGGATCAATGTCAGTATGAGTAGAAAAAGGGAAATATTTGAAGTCATTTGGGATGTGAGAATGAAGTGAAATGATACTATATCAACAAGTCAACATTCTGAGTGATGGTATATTATTTTCTTATCCCTTGTCTACCGACCAGAGCATTTTCCAATATCTTAGAAAGGATGGGAGTTTCTCAAATTACCCTCTTTTGTTGGTGAGACGTGTATGCCTACTTTAATGATTTAATTTCTGATTGACAGTAGTGAGGGTGTGAATTCCTCTTGCTTGCACAAGACAAATGGTTCTCATGAAAAGGTGACTTCTTGTTCACATTTTAAATGAGTCTATTCAGTTTAAGGGCAAGGAGAGGGAGTGTTATAAGACTAAGCCATCTCATCCCCCTGAAGTTGTTCTAGCAACAAGTGATTCAAACGATCCTTGGGTTGGTTCTGTTTCTCTCCTCTCTTCTTTTCTTTCTTTCTCTGATATCTTATTTCTTTTGTTTCTTTGGACTTTGTGGGTATATCCACTAAAAACCCTTCGGAGACAACTCCACCACTAGAGTAACCTACGAGTTTAAAGGCTTACTGCACCTGCTAAGTGTAGCCGTGTCCCTACGAAATTGCCCTACTATAGTTTTAGTTAGTTTTATTTTGTAGTCTTTATTACCTTCATAGTTTTTATAGTTTCATTTTAGTATTTTGCTAAGGGACTAGCAAAACTTAAGTATGGGGGTTTGTTCAGACTTAAAAGTGTGCATTTTATTGATATTAATTCATGTGTTTTAATGAGTTTTATTTGCATTCTTTATTTTGTAGTCTTTATTACCTTCATAGTTTTTATAGTTTCATTTTAGTATTTTGCTAAGGGACTAGCAAAACTTAAGTATGGGGGATTTGTTCAGACTTAAAAGTGTGCATTTTATTGATATTAATTCATGTGTTTTAATGAGTTTTATTTGCATTCTGCATTGAATTATGATGATTACAAGGTTAACTATACTTTTGAGCAGTATGCATGATTATTCACTTTAATGATGCATGAATTAAGTTTTGAGTCGTTAATTATGTTTATGTTTGTTACCTATTGAGAAAGGAATGAATGATTGACATTTGACTTTAGGTTGTTGTTTACTCCGCCACTGACACCTGTAGTTCTTTTCCTAAATAAATTGTGTGCGAAATAAATTTTAATTCACCGTAAGTGCACGAGTTTAGATGTAATTAGTGTGCAAGTACAGGTTTGTCCATAGGGATTAGTTTTTGCTTGGTGTTTAGCTGAATTGGTGACTTCAATTAAGTGAAACATTTGATTAAATATCTTATAAGCAATGTCATGATTGCCTTGTTCCAATTTGTTAGGATGGTCTTTAAATATCGATTGTGTTACACTTTCTAGAGGATTTTACTTCTGAATATTTAATTATTCTTAAGCTTTACCATTATACACTTCAGTTTGCATAAAATTTAACGTTCTGCATAGAAGAAGTACTTAACCCTCGAGGTAGCTCGTGGGTAAATGTCTCTACCCTCAAACTTACCCGAGGGTTGTGCGATAATTGTGACTTTTAGATGTAAAAATAGCACGATTCAAATTGGCTAAAACTTCTAAGAGTTGAATGATTATATTTTTGGTCTTTTCATATATTTCAAAACACAACATACAATATAATGCAAGAAACACAATACAATACAAACAAATTGTAAAAGTAAGAATGCAACATTCAACATTACAATGAATATAAAAACATATTCTAATTACCGTAACTAAGTTGATAAAGTGTGTGATTGTAGATTTGAGTATAGCTGTAAAAACATAAAGTAAAATATAGAAAATAAAAATGGAAAGAACACCTAATGCTTCACTGTAATTCCTACCTTCGAAACTTGCTTAGGCTGGGAACTTCTCTATGTCTTTACTTCTGGTCCACCAGGTCGTCAATCTCGCAGGCCTTCCTTTTAACCGTGTAGTGAGATTTTGGGGCATCAATTCGCAATTACACCAAGGAACAGAGGAAGAAGCAGCCGATGCCGAGAGTCTCTCCTTCAAGGATACACTCAAGTTGTGAAAAGAACAGCAAATACACTACGCAAATGGTTGGAGAAGAGGAGGTTGTCAATCTCCTCTCGAAAGAGATGAGTGGGTGGATGTTGCAAGATGGAGAAGATGGAAAATGCTCTGTAAATGGTGGATGTAGGAAGAAGAGAGGGGGCGAGGGGTTTTCAAGGCAACAAGACTGTTTGATATATGGGAGGATTGGCAATTCATGAGCTGGCAGTTAACAAGGACGTGGTGCACGTCCAGACATGTGAGATCAGCCCGTGCAATCCACTACTTTAGCTTGTCTGTCCATGTTCTTCAAGGTGGAGCTGTAGCTGAATTAATATTTAATTTTGCTATGTTCGCAATTCCTACAGTTACTTATGGAATTTCCCTGCAAATACTTAAGAAATACCTTCTGTGAAATGCATCATATTACAGGAGAAATAATTCATAACATTTAGATCTTAACTGTAATTACAATTACTTTAATATCAATGAAATTCATTGCACAGAATAAACAAGGTACAGGTCTGAGGGTAAACCAGTTTACCCTCATGTAAGTTTGTGGGTAAACCCATAACACTTGCAAAATGGTCCGAGGGTAAATAGGATAGCCCACGGATACGTCTGTGGGTAAACAGCTTAATCCTCGAACTTGCATTTAAGCATAAATCATGAGTTTTTCTCTGTATATTAATCATTCTATTAGCAACCTAAAGAGTCAAATGTCAATCATTCATTCTGTTGACCCTGACGCTTAAAAGGGCCTATCAGGCGATCAGCCAGCCGTCCGTCGGCATGCCTGTATCTAACCCCGATAGCCGGCTCCCCCAGCAAAGTAGACATGCTCAACCCTTAATGGGTGACTGGGTAAAATAGCCGGCCAACCACTGGCTCACCGGTAAAATACCCCAGTGGCTGACCTCTAACTCTCCCACCAACCATGCCTACTCAAACATCCAGGAAAAACAAACGGTTGCCGGAGCCTCAACCGGTGCACCATCCCGGCTACCCGTCGCAGCTTATTCCCCTAAATCACCGGCTAAATTCCTAGCGGACCCCGATCCCAACCAACCGGCATCTGGCTAACACACCGCTGTTGCCAGCTAGCCACCTGAGAAGGCAATTCAAATCAATTGGAAAGATACGGTGAGATTTAATCACTTAAATATCGCAATCAATCAATCAATCACATGGATCGCGCGATTGAATCGTGATATACTTGGGGTATCCATTCCGGGATCACCTGAAAAAGGAAGGGGATTCCCTATATAAAGGGACTGCTCGCTCCATTTCAAGGCACAGCTTTTTGGACGACTTGTTGGAGGTTCTGAAGGAGGAGAGCTACTCAAAGCCCTAACGCCCTCTCACGCACCGAAGCGAGGACTTCCGACCGCCACCGACGACTCCCTGTAGGTAAGTTACCTCATCCTCTACCGTCGTACGTATTATTTAGCCTCATTTTCTCGAGCCCTGACCATACTGGACCTTCCCCACGCAAGGGAATGGTCAGATGACATGCCCGGGTGTCATTCCTTCGAATACACTTCTGAAGGTACTGGTAGCCTCCCACCCGGTCGGGTGAATCCACCTGGTACGGTCGAGATCAGTTCAATCGCAACCCCTTCATCAAGTCTTTTTTTTACATGGAAACTCACGTTTTCTTACGTGTTCTACGAATGCATTGTCGAGTTTTTTTCCCTGTCCTTTCCCTTTGAAACGACTAGCCACCGTCAGATGCATCATCTCCACTTAGAGACAGTCGTCTCCCCGAAGGTGTCCACCTCTCCCGTCTCTCGAGACTAGGTGTAGAAATCTCTACACTCAGAGGTTGAGGTGGAAAAATGAGTGAACATCTGATCCCAGACCCGGATGTCCAGGAGGCCGACGAGTAGACCCACCAAACATCTGGCTTTTCAGCCAGAAGTCCATTGCGGGGGCTACGACATCAAAGTTTGCATTTTCATTTGTTTCTTGCTTCCCTTTTACCAGGAGGAGCAAAGCTGCCCTCCCGATGCCTCGAAAAGGCTTCCAGGATGAGGCCATTGGCATGCATCATTGCCAACGCCGGCCGTCTAGGTGCACGAGCATGTACACCCCGATGGTTCCCTTTTTTCGGGAGGAACAAAACTACCCTCCTGATGCCCTAAAAAGGCTTCCTGGATGAGGCCGTCGGCATGCATCATTGTCAGCGCCGGCCATCTGGGTGCAAGAGCATGTACACCCCTATAGTTCCCTTTAACCGGGAGGAGCAAAGTTGCCCTCCCGATGCCTCGGAAAGGCATCCGGGATGAGGCCGTCGGCATGCATCATTATCGACGCTGGCCATCAAGGTGCACGAGCATGTAAACCCCGACGGTTCCCTTTTATCGGGAGGAGCAAAGCTGCCCTCCCGATCCCCCGGAAAGGCTTCCAGGATGAGGCCGTCGGCATGCATCATTGCCAATGCTAGCCCTCTAGGTGTACATGCATGTACACCCTAACGGTTCCCTTTTACTGGGAGAAGCAAAGCTACCCTCCCGATCCCCCGGAAAGGCTTCCGGGATGAGGCCGTCAGCATGCATCATTGCTGACGCCGGCCGTCTGGGTGTGTGAGCATGTACACCCCAATGGTTCCCTTTTATCGAGAGGGCCAAAGCTACCCTCCCGATGCCCTAGAAATGCTTCCGAGATGAGGCCGCTGGCATGCATCCCTGTCGACGCCGGCCATCCAGGTGTATGAGTATGTACACCCCGACGGTTCCCAATTGCTAGGGGAAGCAAAGCTGCTCCCCTAATCCCATGGAAAGTCTTCCAGGATGAGGGCATGTTTGGCCAAGCTGACTGTCGTGATTTTTTGTTTTAGAGCCGAAGAGAGGCCGGGATTGCTCAGGCTGTTTGGGGGTGCGTAACACCTTCCCCAACAGTACCCTAAGTCCCGTATCCAGTTCTCTCATGTTTCGCATAGCGTTACTTGATTTTACGTCGTTCTTGCGATTTTATCGTTTCGATGGTGGAAGGACACTTCCCTATCTAGTTTTCCTTGTTTTCTACCTAAAAATAAGGTGGCGACTCCGTTCAATGAGCCATCCACCCCACCTGGTGATGCGCTCCCAAAATCAACTTTCAATTCTCTGTACCTCGGCCCATCCGCCGGCTATGCTGGCGGAACCCCATGGGCTTTCGAGTGATTGCCGAATGAAAGAGAGATATCCACCCGTATCCCTTGCAGCTAGATTGATATGTCCAAGGGTGCCAGTGATTGGGCGGCTGGCGCTGACGAGGCAGCAGCTGGTATTGATGATGAGGCAGCCGATGGAGTAGGCGGTCGACTGCCGATTGATGTCTAGCCTGGCACTCCTAGGATGGAGATCCCTCCTTGGCACGACTTTGGTTGATATACATGGCCAGACCTAGTTATAGCCATACATGTGGACGGCTGCTGAGAGAATGGGATGTGAGTTGGAGAGATGACGACCTCCTTGCCCTTATGCTGTTCGAAGGTGGATGTGGCTGGAGTGGATGGCGCAGTTAAGGGCAAGAATTGCTACTTTGCCAGACTGGCTTGGAGTGGTGCTGGTGTTGCAGCTACTAGAGCAATCGCGCTAGTTGGAGTGCTGGCCAGGGAAGTAAAGTTGGCCATTGAGGCCTTGGGGATTGGAGGCACCGCAGGGATGACCGCTCTGACTGGGGCGATTGGTGAGTAGAGAATCACCTTGGGTTGGGCCGGGATGGTTGTTCCAGCGACCGGTACAGTTGTCCTGGCAATCGGTATCATTGATGTAGTAGCCACGGGCACCACTCGAACGAAGAGTTTTCCTGAAGATGGGGATGGCACTTGTTGCGGTGCAAGTCGCGAAGACTTCCTCCTCCTCCAGTGGTTATTAACTGTGAGGACAGAGGACTGGAGTTGCTAGTAGTATGGCTAGAGTTCCTTGAGCGTCGGTGGGTGGTTGGCTGGATGGATGAGGTTGACCGGGTTTAGACAGGGGATCCCAACTTCCAGTGGTCGTGTCGAAGGGAGGGATCTCTTTGTCCCTTGTCCGCGTCTGGTTGGACATGCGAAAATTGGCTGCATATGTCAGAACCCCTCAAGAAGACACTATTCACCTAGGAGTTTCCAGTATGATTCAGGAAAGTCTACTGGCTTGGCTCTAGAGATATCTATTGAAGCTCGATGGTTCCCAAGTGGATAAGACGTTGGATAGCCTATCTCAGCATTCGGTAATGGTCCGTTGCGTGGCTAGTAGATCGGTGATATTCGCAGTACTGTTGCGAATTGTACCAGGCGGGAAGAACAGTCAGGGGTGGTCTGACAGGAGGGAGCATGAGTAGCGTCTGGGCACTACATAATACCTAGCTTAGAGGTTCTGAGAGTGGCGTGTATTCTCTTATGCGCGGTTGCTACGGCTGTGGGGGTGGCTGGCATGGTTCCCGCTGTTGTTGCTGAACGAGGTGCTGTTGGTTAATGCCTATTTGACCCCCATTTTTGCCCTGGTTCCTTTGCCGAGAGGACATCGGGGGCGTTGCCTGCCATTACCGGCGAGCCGACGGCTCGGGTGCGGTTGCCGGTGGTGGAGCCTTGGGCCTCCAGGGCAGCTAATTCGAGGCCGCTCAGGTGGTGTAGATCAGCTGCTAAACCAGGGTGATTGCCAGCAGATGGTACTCCTTGGCGAGGGCGTATACCTGCTGCAGCTGGTATGGTGGTGGCGCGGCTGCCATGATAGTCACGAGAGACGGCTGCACGTTGTCGTTCCTCCTGGAGCGGCGGCTGTTCCCCGTGTTGTCGCTTATGGCTGGCGGCTGGGGACGTATGTTTCCCACGATGTTGGCCCCAAATGGAGGGGCTGAGAATCTCCCCGACTTCAGGAATCCCTCCAGGCGGCTGTTGGCTTTGCTTAACTGGGAGAAGGTTGAGTACAATTGAATGCATAGGAGTGCTGCCAGTGACAGTTGAGCACCCTGTACAATCATGTCCAGAGAGTCTTCCTCGGCAGGTTTGTCCTGGATTTGGGATGCCAGAGCCCTCCACCGGCCAACGTAGCCACTGAATGGCTCATTCTCACGTTGGCGGAGGCAGCAGAGATCTTCCAACTTGGGCGCCAGGTCCAAGTTGTACACGTACTGTTCCTGGAACATGTACGCCAACTACTCCTAGGTGTAGATCTTTGTCAAATCTAAAGACATGTACCAGGATAGTGCAGGTCCTTAGAGAGATTTCTGGAATAGCCGGACGGGGAGCTTCTCCTCATGTTGCAGTGCCGCCATGTCTCCACAGAAGGCCCGGAGGTGTGCACGAGGGTCACCGTGCCCATTGTATTTAACCAGTTCGGGCATCTTGAAGTTAGGAGGAAGCATTGCCTCTGGATAGTAATAAAGGTTCTGGAAGGCATAGGAGGGTTCCGGTGGGCCGGGCTTCATGTTCTGGAAGGATGCCTCCAGTTCGGCTATCCTCTGTAGTAGTTGCCCTTACAGGTCCAGCACCGGGGCGGCAACAGTGGTGGCTGGAAGAATTGGCCCATGATAGGAGTGGTGTCAACGTCATATTCTTCAGTGTGTGGCCTCTCTGGGACTCAGATGGTTTGCCTAGCTAGGATTACTGAACCAATCCCTTGCTATTGGTAGCGGGCCAAGTGGCGAGCCAGGAGTGTCTGCTCAAAATGTCTCGGTCGTGGTGGTTGGAAGGCATCGGCCCCCCCTATGCCCTCGGTGTTTGAGGGTGGCTGGTCGGATGGGCTGGTGTTTCGTGTGGGAGCCATCCTATTACCTTCAATTTCAGTGGCCAGAGAAGCAGGCGATGCAGGATGCGTCATGGCATTGTCGAATGCCACAGCCGCAGATAGGTCTGGCGCCCTTGGCTAGTCCGTGGCTCTAGCAGGTACGACGATCGGCCGGGTGAAGTTTGTCCAGGTGACGACAGGCGATGGTGGGCCGAAAACCATGGATAGTGGCACAGAGGTTGCCGCAGTGATGGAAGGGGAAGATCTGGATGTCATGGCTGAACCAGTGGCCATTGCTCTTGCTTGTGAGTGGGTCTGGACAGGGGGAGCCAGCGGGGTCCGGAACTTGCGAGCGGCAGAGGTCTGTGAGGAGAATCTGCACGGAGGAACTGTAGGGTTCTATAGGGATCTATAGGGAGACCGAAGAAGGGTGATGTGGTTCAATGCATTTGAAAGCGGCTTCGCTTAGCAAATGTGATAAGTACACTAAAAATCTTAACGGAAAACAAAATACTGACTACAAAAGAGCCATACAAGTGAGAGTTTGAGTCACTTAAAAATGCAGTGAGTCTCCCCAGTGGAGTCACCAAAAATCTGTACCCTCACTTTCATCCGGCTATCACTCGGAAGCCCATGGGTTTCCACCAGCTCCGTTGGCGAATGGGCCAAGGTACAGAGAATTGAAAGGTGATTGTGTGAGTGCATCACCACATGGGGCGGATGGCTCGTTGAACAGAGTCGCCACCATATTTTTAGGTAGAAAACAAGGAAAACCAGATGGGGAAGTATCCTTCCACCATCGAAACAATAAAATTGAGAGAATAATGTGAAATCGTGTAACGCTATACGAAACATGAGAGAACTGGATACACGGCTCACGATACTTGTTGACCCCCATGCTTAAACAGGTTGATCAGGGCGGCCAGCCGGCACATCGCTGGCATGCCAGCACCAAAATCCAGTAGTTGGCTCCCTATTGGCCCCTACTTGAACAGGACGATTGGGGGACCAACCGACCCGCCATCGACAAACCAGTACAAAAATCCGGCAGCTGGCTCCCCAAAACCCCTACTTGAACAAAAGGATTGGGGGACCAGCCGGCCCACTGCTAGCAAACCGATACAAAAATCCGGCAGTCGGCTCCCCAAAACCCCTACTTGAACAGAAGGATCGGGGGACCAGCCGGCCAACCGCCGGCATGCCGGTAGAGAAATCCAGCAACCGGCTCCCCAAAAGCCCACATTTGCACAGATGGTTCGGGGGGCCAACCGGCAAGCCACCGACACACCGGTACAAAAATCCGGCAGTTGGCTCCCAAAAAGCTCACATTTGCACAGATGGTTCAGGGGGCCAGCCAGCCAGCCACCAGCATGCCGCTACAAAAATCCGGTAGCCAGCTCCCCAAAGCCCACATTTGCACAAATGTTTCGGGGGGCCAGTCGGCATGCCGATACAAAAATTCGGCAGCCAGCTCCCCAAAGCCGACATTTGCATAGATGGTTCGGGGTTACAGCCGCTGGCATACCAGTACAAAAATCCAGCAGCCAGCTCCCCAAAGCCCACATTCGAGCAAACATAATCACCCAGGTATCATTCCTTCGGAGACATGTCCGAAGGTACCAGCGACCTTTCTCCCGACCGGGTGAATCCACCTGGCACGGTCAACTTCGTTCGGTCGTGACCCTTCTATTGGCTGCCGGATTTTTGTACCGGTATGCTGACGGTGAGCCGGCTAGTCCACCGATCCATCTATTCAAGTATGGGTTTTGGGGAGCCGGTTGCCAAATTTTTGTACCGGTATGCCGCGGTGGCCCGGTTGGCCCCTGATCCACCTGTTCAAGTATCGATTAACAGGGAGCTGGCTGTCGAAATTTGGTATCTGCAAGCATCTAGCTATCCGGCTATCACACGACAACTACCGACTAGCTACCTAAAAAGGCAATTCGAATCGATTAGAAAGATACGACAAGATTTAATCAATTAAATCTAGCAATCAATCAATCACGCTGTTTGCGTGATTGAACCGAGACATACGTCGGGTTTCCATCCACGGATCCCCCAAAGAAGGAAGGTTATCCCCTATAAAAAAGGGACCTTCCGCCCCATTCAAGGAGGCTTCCGACCCCTCTTGAAAGATGCTAGTTCGAATGCTGGAGATGTCCTTCAAACGCTTCACATGGCTTTCGGATGACTGGTTGGAGGTTCTGAAGGAGAAGAGCTACTCGAAGCCCTGACGCCCTCTCACTGCACTGCAGCAAGGACTTCCGACCACTGTCGACGACTCCCAGCAAGTAAGTCGGCTGCCATTGTACGTATGATTTAGAATCATTTTCCTCGAGCCCCGACCATGCTGGACCTTCCCCATGCTAGGGAAAGGTTGAACGACATGCCTGGGTGTCATTCCTTCGGAAACACTTCTGAAGGTACCGATAGACTCCCTCCTGGCTGGGTGAATCCACCCAGTGTGGTCGAGATCAATTCAGTCGCAACCCCTTTGTCGGGTCCTTTTACATGGAAACTCGTGTTTTCTTACGTGCATTACGAATGCATCGTCGAGTTTTCCTGTCCTTTTTCCATTGAAACGACTAGCCATCATCAGACGTACCATATCCACGTAAAGACAATCATCTCTTGGAAGGTGTCTGCCTCTCTCATCTCTCGAGACTAGGTGTAGAAATCTCTACACCCAGAGGTTGAGGCAGAAACTGGGCGAACATCCAATCCCAAACCCGGATACCTGGTAGGTCGACGAGTAGACCTACCAAACTTTTGGTTATTTAGTCAGAAGTCCATTACGGGGCCTACAACGTCTACATTTACATTTTTATCCATTTTACACCTACCTTGCCGAGAGAGGCAAAGTTGTCCTCCCGATGCCTCACAGAAGTCCCCAGGGGGGTAGACGCCTGACCCGCGGCTTTGCATCTGGCTAGCCACCCCAACAACTGGCATACAGTCAACCAACACAGAGAACCGACCCCGGTCGACGAATCGGGCAATACAGACCCCAAGTCCCCAAACAGTGATCTGGGGAACTCCCAGCAAGATGACCGCCCCTAGTATTCAGATATACAAAACTTCCTGGAGACCAGAGAGTTCCCATCAGAAGCTACCACCCAAGATCGACGAACGCTGTCTAGGCTGGCCGCCAGCTACATCTTCAGCAAGGGGCAGCTCTACAAGCGGTCTCACAATCAAACTCTTCTCTGATGTGTGACTCAGCCTGAGGCACATATGGTTATGCAAGAAATCCATGAAGGTGTTTGCGGATCCCACATGAATGAAATCCTCCTAGCAAAGAAGATCATGCTCCAAGGCTACTACTAGAGCACAATGGAGGTGGACTGCACAACCTATGTTCGTCGCTGTCACCAATGCCAAATTCATGGAAATCTCATCCATGCGCCCCTCAAGGAACTATACAACATGGCTTCCCCTTGGCCATTCTCTATGTGGGCCTTGGATGTGGTAGGCGAGATCAAGCCGACAGCCACCAATGGACATCGGTATATACTAGTGGCCATAGATTACTTCACCAGGTGGGTGGAAGCGGCTTCCTACAAAATAGTCACGGTAGCCACCACACAGAGGTTCCTGTGCAACAACATTGTTACCCAGTATGGTGTACCCTTCGAGGTGGTGACTGACAATGGCACCAACTTTACAGCCAAGTAGGTTACAGGCTACCTTGACTAGTGTCATATATGGCACCTAAGGGTGTCCCCCTACAGGCCACAAATGAACCGAGCGGTTGAAGCGGCTAACAAGACGTTAGTCCGGATCCTCAAGAAGATGGTCCGAACGCACAAACACTGCATGACCATTTCCCATACGCACTATGGGCCTACCAGACGTCCTTACAGACAGCCACCAGAGCAACACCATACTCGTTGGTGTATGGGTCCGAAGCAGTATTGCCGGAGGAAGTAGAGCTTCCATCCCTCCGCATCCTCAAAGAGGAAGCAAACTCCAATGATCAGTGGTCAGAATCACGCCTAATGCAGCTCAATCTCATAGACGAGAGAAGGTTGAGAGCATTAGACCATGCCCAAACTTATCAGCGGAAGATGGCAAGGTCTTACAGCAAGAAAGTTCGTCACTGGCTCCTCACGCCCGGTGATTTAGTCCTTCACGCCACCTTCCCAATAGGTTCCACAGGAAAATTCTCCCTAAATTAGTGTGGCCACCTACCTCTTTGATGAGGCCACCCAACAAGAGTTCAATCAGGTGAATTTTTCACAGTTGAAGAAGTTCTACCCATAGACAAAGCGACCGGGGCTCATCACAACTTCCGCCTTAAGACAGGTTAGCCACCGGTGACTCAGACCAACAACATGCCAGCTGACCCAGAGGCCAACTACCCGTGGCTATACGTGACAAGCACATCATGTACCTAACCGGCGCTCATCACAACCATCGCCTTCAGACAAGCCAGCCACCGGTGTCTCAAACCAATGCCCTGCCAGCTGACCGAGAGGCTAGCTCCCCGTGGCTGTACATGACAAGCACGTCACGTACCCGACCGAGGCTCATCACGACCATCACCTTCAGACAGGCTGGCCACCGGTGTCTCAGACCGATGCACTGCCAGCTGACCGAGAGGCCAGCTCCCTGTCGCCGTACACGACAAGCATGTCACATACCTGACCGGGGCTCATCACGGCCGCTGCCTCCAGACAAGCCAGCCACCAGTGTCTTTGATCGATGCCCTGCCAGTAGACCGAGAGGCCAACTCCTTGTGGTTGTACATGACAAGCATGTCACGTACCCGACGGGGGCTCATCACGGCCACCGGTGTCTCAAACTGGAACCCTACCAGCTGACTGAGAGGCTAGCTCCTCGTGGCTGTACATGACAAGCACGTCACGTACCCGATCGGGGCTCATCACGACTGTCGCCTTCAGATAGGTCGGCCACCGGTGTCTTAGACCGATGCCCTGCCAGCTGACCGACAGGCTAGCTCCCCATGGCTGTACATGACAAGCACATTACGTACCGAACCAGGGCTCATCACAGCCACCACCTTCAGACAAGCTAGCCACTGGTGTCTCAAACCGACGCCCTACCAGCTGAATGAGAGGTCAGTTCCCCGTGGCTGTACATGATAAGCACGTCACGTACCCAACCGGGGCTCATCACGACTACCGCCTTCAGACAGGCCAGCCATCGGTGTCTCAGACCAACACCCTGCTAGCATACTGAGAGGCCAGCTCCCTGTGGTTGTACGTGACAAGCACGTCACATACCCAACCGGGGCTCATCACGGCCGCCGCCTTCAGACAAGCCGGCCACCGGTGTCTCAGACCGACGCCCTGCCAGCTGACCGAGAGGCCAGCTCCCCATGCCTGTACGTGACAAGCATGTCACATACCCGACCGAGGCTCATCACGGCCATCGCCTTCAGATATGCCAGCCACCGGTGTCTCAAACCGACACCCTACCAGCTGACCGAGAGGCTAGCTCCCCATGGTTGTACATGACAAGCACATCACGTACCCAACCAGGGCTCATCATGGCCACCACCTTCAGACAGGCTGGCCACCAGTGTCTTAGACCGATGCCTTGCTAGCTGATCGAGAGGCCAGCTCCCCATGGCTGTACGTCACTTACCCGACCGGGGCTCATCACAACCGCTGCTTTCAGACAAGCCGGCCGCCGGTGTCTCAGACCGACACCCTGCTAGCTGACTAAGAGGCTAGCTCCCCATGGCTGTACATGATAAGCACATCATGTACCCGACCGGGGCTCATCACGGCTGCCGCCTTCAGACAGGCCGACCACCGATGTCTCAAACTGACACCCTGCCAGTTGACCGAGAGGTCAGCTCCCTGTGGCTGTACATGACAAGCACATCACATACCCAACTGTGGCTCATCGCGGCTATCGCCTTTAGACAGGCCAGCCACCGGTGTCTCAGACTGACGCCCTACCCGCTAACCAAGAGGCCAACTCCCGATGGCTGTACGTTACAGGCACGTCACGTACCAAACCGGGGCTCACCACGGCCGCCACCTTCAAATAGGCCAGCCATCGACATCTTCGTTCGACTCTCCACCGACTGACCAAGAGGTTAGCTCCAAACAGGTATGTTCCTTTCCTCAATGAATCCCCTCACATGACTCACATATCGCACTATGCATGCACAATAGGCAGGTCCCTCCTTTCGATCGTCCTGCCACGTCGATGCTGGGAAGGAAGAGGGTAGACAAGGCTAGCCAAACGGTCACCCCAAAAATTGGCATAGTTTCTGGGTCTCCATCTGGCAAAAAGTACTCATGCCCCCTCCATCTCACCACCACAAAACATCTGGGTCACCGTCCTCCGGAAGAAACACCAGGAAGCTGGCAAACACCAAGAAACTGGCCCTCATCCACAGCCTGTTGCCCAAATACTTACCCACCCCACCATCCAACCGGCCTTCCACCGACTACCACGTCTGACGTACCTGGTTGCCACGTCCACGGCCATTGGTGAGAATAATTTGCAGCAGCAAGCAGCATATCCAGCTCAAGAAGTGCTATCTAGACCTCTGGGATGAACTACCGACCCCAGGAGTGATACCAACTGCATCCAAGTTTCTATAGCCAAAACCCGAGTGCCCAACCTATTTTCACTCCGACAGCGTCAAGATGAAGCAGAGCGAGTAATCCAGGTTTTTCCTCATCTCCATAGTTCGTGTTGATTCCGAGCGATTACAAAATACCGATGGGACATCACTTCTCCCCCCCGAATGAGTATCCAACCTCTCATTTTTACCTAGCCTGAGTGCCACCTGACAATGAGGGAGATCACAAACTTCGGCTCCCCCTAGGTAAGGTATTCCCCTTGGACCCAACTACGACAATATTGGGTTATTTTGCTAGCCAACAGCACGTGGGGTGGGCTAGTAGTACTCTTTTATTCAATTTTTTATTTCGATCTTCTATTTTGTGAAAGAGAAAGAATAGCAAAAAGCAAAAAGAAAGAAAAAAGAGAAAAATGAAGAAGAAGAAAAGTCAATGGCTAGAATCCTTCTTCAAGCGAAAAAAAAAGATAGAAAAAGGAAAAGAAAAAAAAAAAAAAAAAAGTTACTTGTTGCTGAGTCCTGAAATCATATGGACTCCTGTGTAAGGGAAGGGTAGATTTTAGGATTCTACTGGCTGTTGGAAGTCCTATACCTGACTTGTCACGATAGACCAAGTATTCCCTTCTTTTAGGGCTTGGCAACCCATCAAAGTTCGCGAATACAACCGGGTGCCAGAACCCATTGGCCGACACCTTGGGCTTGGCATCCCGTTGAAAGTCGCTTCCACCCCCGGGTTCTGATGCCCACATTTTCGGAACCCGCACTATTCTATCTGTCATCTTTGCACCCTAGAGCAAACTTGTAAGGAAGAATCAGGATAACTATGGGCAGAAGGACAGCCTTCAGATCTCTCCTCTCGACTTGTCTTGATTGCCTTAGGGTCGCTTCTGCTAGACAAAGGAACCACGTTTCCAAATGCACCCGTATAAATGTCCAGCGGTCCCTTTTGTTGTGAGGTGAGCCACCTTTCATTCCCCTACAGGTTCGGATAGCACCATTGAGTCAAAACAGCCACCTTGCACGGACTCCATCAAAAATAGCCACTTGAAAGATCCCCTCACCTGTTCCGTGCCACTATTCCTAAAACATCGGTGAATACGCTTGGCACCCACCGTCTTACAGAACCAATGAGGTAGGACATGAGAGGAAGGGCTATAAGGAAATGTCTCAACACCTGCACACACATCACTACTTTTATACACGGATAAGGGGAGGAAACAACACTTCCTCCCCACCCTTGGAAACCAACGTACGAATGAGTGTGCAGGTAAACAAGCCGGGCAGGTCAATTAGCCGGCTGCTACTTATGAGATGTGGTTACCCACGAATGGCCGGCACCTTAGCCGCGTCCAACGTCAAGACAATAGTTATTCCTTGCAGGAACAAAGGCAACCTACCCACGCACATCGCCCAGCTTAGTCAGCTGGGCACCAAAACGAGGACCCGCACTAGATGCGCCATCACGGGGGGAAACGGCTGGTAGCTGCTCGCGGGACATGGTGACCCAGATGGAACAAATACCCATAGAGCGAAGGGTTGCAACCGCGCGATACCCAGCCAAGAGTACCAGAGGCCACCACCTATGATTCGGTTAAGACGGTGCCTCACACGAAGGTAAGACTGACCGATGGGGGGAGGGAATAGCAGGCTATCCAGTATCATCAACCGGCAACCGCCATAACAATCTAGCTTATGCTGACGTCCAGCACTTCTACCGTGGTATGAATACCCTCTCTATATCACTACCTCGCACCTTACTCGCATACACGCACAAGTTCTTGGGTACACAATCCATAGGAAATATTTCATTAAATACGATTGATATTATTTAGATAATTCCATAGATTACAAACGTGAGGCAACCAAAAAAAAGAGAACAGGCTGTGGGGTACACAAGGTCAGTCTGTGTCACTATCCCTCCGGTGCCCGAACCTCCGACGCTCAAACCTCCAGTGCTCCCATTCCATCTCCCAGGCCTCCATCCACTCCAGCAAGTCGACCAGTCGGTCCTCACGGTTCATCAGCCACACAAAGACGTCGTCTCGGGCACTCAGGCGGTCCATCGCCGTGCGCAAACAGTCACTCAGCAAGGACTCTGTGGTAGACGCACCAGCAGCTACACTCTGACCCGGAACTCCACCCGTGAATGGTGAAGCAGCACTAGAAGCAGTCAGCTGACGCTCGGTCGATGGTCCGGCAGACGTCCTGGCAGACGAGCTAGACCGCTTAGAAGAAGGCCTCTCGTAACAGCCAAGATCGACCACCATGATGGGCCGGGTCGGGAGCAGGACCTTCTACCGGCTACCAGTCAAAACACGCAAGAAGCCTACCAACTCGACCATGGCCTCGCCCAACAGCAACTGGCTGAGAGGTCGTCGGCCTAGGTAGACCATGCTCCGCATCTGGCATCGGACCGCCACTACCCAGTTCACCTGGCAACCAGATACCACCGCGAAAGTCGCGAGGTAAGTCACCACGCTAATCTCCTCCCAATGCGGACTGACTCCGCATCCGAGGCTACGTCATCGGGCATTACCGATGGCACGTCAAAAGACTTCAAGAGAAGTCGCTGCCTCTCAACCAACATCTTGTGACGCCCCTGCTGACGCCTCACCTTCTGCGTCATCCTCCAGCGAACGAGAACCAGAGGCGTCCGAGTCCCTGCGCCGCTCTAATAGCCACCATCAGGAAATGGCCTCGGCAGAAGGGGAATCACACCCACCATCCATAAGCAGGTAGAAAACCTATAAGGTGGCTGAAAATGGGGAGAAGAAACTAGCAAAGGAGAAAATGAGAAGAAGAGATGAAAAATTTCAGACGCCTTCACCTCCCTATTTATAGGCAAACAAGACCACCTGGATGTCAGCAACACAGGCGGTAGCCAGTTCAAAAATCGGCTGAATGAAAACCAAGAAAGCTGACGAATCACATCACCTGCAACAATTCCTGACGACTGGAGCATGATGCAACTATTCACTGCACCAACGACCAGCTTTTGGACGCAGCACGTGCAAGTAGCCGGCTAAGCCCAAGAACCAAGGAAAGCATGACACAACAATTCACTGCGCCAACGACCAGCTTTTGGACGCAGCACGTGAAGGCTTTAAACCTCAACACCCGACTGCCGGCACCTACAAGGTGGTTGCCGTGCAAGCACCTGGCTGAGCCCAAGAACCAAGGAAAGCATGATGTGACTATTCACTACGCCAACCACTAGCTTTTGGATGTAGCACATGAAGTCTTTCCACCTCAGCACCCAGCTGCCAACACCTACAAGGTGGCTACCATGCAAGCAGCCGACCGAGCCAAAGAACCAAGGAAAGCATGATGTGACTATTCACTACACCAACGACCAACTTTTGGATGCAACACGTGAAGGCTTTCCACCTCAGCACCTGGCTGCCAACACCTACAAGGTGGCTGCCAAGCAAGAAGCCGCCTGAGCCGAAAACCAAAGGAAGGCACAACACGACGTCAGCCTACGCAAAGGTAATATCCAACAGTCAAAAGTGAGAAAGGTGACGAGATGGCTCATCGCAAAGATTATTGACGAGGACCGACTCGCCCAAGGCATCTTCCGATTTCAAAACTGGAAGTATAAGCCCAGCTCCCCTTTCAAGGCGACCGGGAGTGTAAGTCCACACTACCATGGCAACTCTCGGTTAAGATACCGAGAGTATAAGTCCAGTTATCCAAGTTTAGAGCACATCCTCTCTGAACCTCTCAAGACTTTTCCTGACACACCTTCTAGGAAAGTTTATTTCATGAGCGATGGAAATTCACAAAGAATGAAGCCGCACACTATCTATCACCTACACATGGAGGGTCATTCAACCCTAGGACATCGGTTTCCTTCTACCGAGGTCATACAACCTCGCCTAGGGAGGGGCATTCTATTGACCCCCATGCTTAAAAGGGCCGATCAGGCAGCCAGCCAGCTGTCCGCCGGTGTGCCGGTATCTAACCCCAGTAGTTGGCTTTCGATTGACCCCATGCTTAAGAAGGCCTATCGGGTGGTCAGCCAACCGTCCACCGGCATGCCAGTATCTAACCCCGGCAGTTAGCTCCCCAGACTCCCCCAACAAAGTGGACATGCTCCACCCTTATTGGGTGGCCGGGTAAAACAAGCCGACCGACTACCGGCACATTGGTAAAACACTCCAGTGGCCGACCTTTAACTCTCTCACCAACGTGCAGGTACGTTTGTCGAAATGCCTAGTCCAACTTCTCGAAAAATCACACAGCAGCTGGATCCCCAGCCAGCACAAAGTCCCAGCTATCTGTTATGGCCTATTCCCCCGAATTGCTGGCTAAATTCCTAGTGAACCCCAATCCCAACCAGCCGACATTTGGCTATCACACGACGACTACCGGCTAGCTACCTGAAAAGGCAATTTGAATCGATTAGAAAGATACAACGAGATTTAATCACTTAAATCTCACAATCAATCAATCATGCCAATCGCGTGATTGAACCGAGACATACGCCAGGTTTCCATCCACGGATCCCCTAAAGAAGGAAGGTAATCCCTTATAAAAAATGGACCTTCCGCCCCATTCGAAGAGGCTTCCGACCCCTCTTGAAAGATGTTGGTTCGGACGCTGGAGACGTGCTTCAAACTCTTCGCACGGCTTTTCGGATGACTGGTTGGAGGTTCTGAAGGAGAAGAGCTAATCGGAGCCTCAACACCCTCTCACCGCACTGGAGCAAGGACTTCCGACCGTCGCTGATGACTCCCTACAGATAAGTCCCCTTGTCCTCCACCATCGTACTTAAGATTTAGCTTCATTTTCCTTGAGCCCCGACCATGCTGGACCTTCCCCACGCAAGGGAAAGGTCGGAGGACATGCCCAGGTGTCATTCCTTCGGAAACACTTCCGAAGGTACGGGTAGCCTCCCTCCCGATCAGGTGAATCCACCCAGTATGGTCAAGATCAGTTCAGTCGCGACCCCTTTGTCAGGTCCTTTTACATGGAAGCTCGCATTTTCTTACGTGCTTTATGAATGCGTCATTGAGTTTTCCCGTCCTTTTTCCTTTGAAACAGCTAGCCATCATCAAATGTACCGTATCCACGTAAAGATGATCATCTCCCAGAAGGTGTCTACCTCTCTCATCTCTCAAGAGTAGGTGTAGAAATCTCTACACCCGGAGGTTGAGGCGGAAACTGGGCGAACGTTCGGTCCCAGACCTGGATACCTGGTTGGCCGATGAGTAGACCTACCAAACTTTTGGTTATTTAGTCAGAAGTCCGTCATGGGGGCTACGACGTCTATATTTGCATTTTTATCGGTTTTACACCTACCTTGTCGGGAGGCAAAGCTGTCCTCCCGTTGCCCCAGAAAGGTTTCCAGGATGAGGTCGTCGGCATGCATCGTTGCCGACGTCGGCCGTCTAGGTGCACGAGCATGTACGCCCCGATGGTTCCCTTTTTCCAAGAGGAGCAAAGCTACCCTCCCGATTCCCCGGAAAGGCTTTCGGGATGAGGTCGTTGGCATGCATCGTTGCCGACGCCAGCTATCCGAGTGTATGAGTATGTACACCCCGGCGGTTCCCTTTTACCAGGAGGAGCAAAGCTACCCTCCCGATGCCCCGGAAAGGCTTTCGAGATGAGGCCGTCGGCATGCATCGTTACCAACGCCGGCTGCTCGAGTGTATGAGTATGTACACCACAATGGTTCCCTTTTATCGGGAGGAGCAAAGCTGCCCTCCCGATGCCCCAGAAATGCTTCCGGGATAAGGCTGTTAGCATGCATCATTGCCAATGCCGGCTATCCAAGTGTATGAGTATGTACACCCCGACGGTTCCCTTTTACTGGGAGGAGCAAAGCTGCCCTCCCGATGCCCCCGATGCCCTGGAGAGGCTTCCGAGATGAGGCCACCGGCATGCATCCTTGCCAGCCCTGGCCAAACGGGGAACATGAACCCTTGTCCCCAGTCAAGGTGGCAGAATATGACACGGTAGCCGATACCTTTAGCCGACAGTTTGGCGGTCCAACCGACTGCCTCACCTGACCTTTGGCTCTTCAACCGAACAATCCGTATTAGTGATCTTTGTGTCTTTCTCTCTCCCATTTATCATCGGACCCCATGTGAATCCTCGCATGGGTTGACCTTCACTTGTTTCTACTAGAAGGAATAAGACTATTCCTCCCGATGCCCTAGAAAGTCCTCCAGGATGAGGCCATGTGTAGCCAGACTAACAGTCATGATTTTCTATTTTAGAGCCGTAGAGAGGCCGAGATTGCCTGGGCTATCTGGGGGTGCCTAACACCTTCCCCAACAGTACCCTGAGTCCCGTATCTAGTTCTCTCTTGTTTCGCATAGCGTTACATGATTTTACGTCATTCTCGCGGTTTTATTGTTTCGATGGTGGAAGGACACTTCCCCATCCGATTTTCCTTATTTTCTACCTAAAAATAAGGTGGCAACTCTGTTTAACGAGCCAACCACCCCACGTGGTGGTGCACTCCCAAAATCAACTTTCAATTCTCTGTACCTCGGTCCACCCGTTGGCTCTGTCGATGGAAACCCATGGGCTTCCGGGTGATAGCCGGATGAAAGAGAGGGTACATGTGGTGATGGCAGAAGTTGAGGCCCTCCAGCAGGTAGCTGAAGTCACAGTGAAAGAAGAGCCATGGGAGGCTGATTTCAAAGCATTTAGTGAGATGATGGGAGGTCCATCCGAGCCACAAGAGGTTGAGAGGGTAGTTGATACATCTCAACTTCCTGTGAGAAAAGAGGAGTGGACAGAGATAGATTCTGGAGAGGAAGAAGAAGAAGAACAACAACAACAACAACCACCACTGCAAGTACCAACACCACCACTACAGCAACAACAACAACATCAAGCAGAAGAGGAAGACATTCCAGTGGTTGGACAGGAGGGAGGGGTAACAGAGAGTAGTGATGATGAACTCACCCTAGGGGAGTTACTTCATCAATACAGAGTGGCCAACCCTCCTCCAATTGAATCACCAGTCCACCAGGAGGTTCCTCAAGCTGAAGAAGCAAGGCATCAATTGGAGATGTAGGTATACTTAAGGTCTTAAGTTTAGTTTTTTTTTTTTTTCCTTTCAATTTCTCCCTTTTTAGTAATTCAAAATGTGATTTTGTTAAATTCAAGAGGAAGGATCTACTATTGGAGTAGTAGTTCCATTTTTGGAACCCCAAGATAGTGAAGGGGTTAATCAAACCATCCTTGAAGCCATTCAGTTTGCTTCAGAGGAGGGTCAAGTAATCATTTAAGCTACATTACCTTCAAGTCTATTTTAGGAGTCCATTTTTTTTATTTTTTTATTTTTGTATGCATGTGTTTATATGTTCCGCCCCCTTTTTTTTTATATAGTGTGAG
>JAMKPZ010001618.1:0-52201 GCA_024699675.1 Amphibolis antarctica | reverse complement strand
ATAATAAAGATTTCATTTAAAATGAATATTTAAAACAAATTATTTCACGATAACTGCTTTTCTTGAAATCTTCAGTTTCGTAGCGCCGGCGTGATGCGGCACGGCTAAAAAAAAAGCTCCGTCGAACGCGAAGAATCAACTTGGCATCAAAATTCACACTCACTCCGACGTGCTTTTGGAAATTCGATAATGTTATCGAAAAATTCAATAAATAAATCTGTTGATTTATTATTTCACTACAAGTTCAAGCGGTCTTTAGCAAAATATGCGCCAATTAATGACAAATTCCGTGGTTTATTTTATTGTTTAAGCCTGGACCACGATAATTCCTTCCAGATAACCAGTGCTGGTCGTCCGATCGACATCCCACGGTGGGAAAGCATCCACCTCACCGAATTCACAGTAGGTGACGATGCTCGACGCGTGGCTGAAAGGGTGATGGCGACGGCGCGGGTCCCGCTTACCTCGACGCCCTATATAAGTAGGGACGGGTGGACGAGGGGAGCGTTCTGGTGCGCGATTGGTCGCTTCGGAAAGGGCGGATTTTTGAGGAGGGGACGGAAGAGATATTTTCGAACAAGGTACGTGATCGTCATCTCGACGGAGGTCACGGAGTGTTTGGAGTTGTTACGAAATTCGGGTGTTGTTTGCTTGGATTTTCGTTTCGAGTCGTCGCCGATCTGAACTGGTTGGACGGATCTAGTCCGATACGATCCCACCTTGATCACTCAAGAAAAAGGGGTTTTTGTTTTGTCGATTTCGGTTGGCGTGCCCCCCCCCCCCCTTATTGAATCGACACTTTAGGTTTTGGCGTGCGTGGATCTGGAGCTGGGATGCCTGTCTCTCTGGGGGTGATATATCCGGTGCTTGATTTTTCACGAAGAAAAATGGCTGATCTCTTGTTTCTGCTCAATGCAAATGTCTGTTCTCTTCATTAGCCTGCGTGTGTTCACCATGTTAGCATAGTGGATGTGCCAGATCCTGATTATCTGTGATTGCATGATCAACGACCACCTCCTCACGTAATATAGTTATTTGATTGTAACATATTTCGATTTCCAGGTGTGTTTCTTTATACATCAAAACTGGTATCGTAAATTAGTATCTGCCGAAATCTTTTTTATATTTTTTCTTTTCCTCAGATCCACGTTTCTTTTTTTCTTGCTCCGAGTATTCTTCTTCTGGTTTTAATACCTTGTGGGAGTTTATGATGCATGAGTTGTTTAAATACTATTGGTTGTGTGATCAGAAGCATCTGCTTCCTTAGTATATGTCATGCCACGCTAGGGTTGAATTTTTTGAAGCTTACTTAGCATCTTGGTTGGCTAAAGCAATGGTACTCTTAACCTAACATTCGATTTTTTTCGAATGCAAGAAACTCTATTATCAAAAAAATCTTAGCATCGTACAGGGTTCAATGTTAATTTTTCTGTGTTAAATTTGCATAAGTTATGGCCACTTAACAGCCGCGCCCTATAGAATTCTGATATTTGAGATTCAAGATCATTGCTTTCAAGTGGATTTGTTGGTGGTTCATACTTACGCGAAATCCATTGATTACACTTGTTCATCCTTCCATGTATCTTCATTTTTCTTTCAGAGAAACTGCATTGATCAATTTGCAACTAGGATTAGCATTGAAGATTGCTTTTTATTTGTATCGCATCATGTAAGATATGGCTTGTGTCAATGTTTCTTAAGATGCCTAGATTTTCTTCTGAACATATTTCATTGGTCTTGTGCTTTCTCACCTCTTTGAATAATAAATGTTTTTTATCCTACTTTCACTGTTGCTTTCATTTTGTTATTCTCTTGGAATCGTTCAGATTTTGCATTATATAGACTCCAATATGCTTTGTTGATTTGAATTCCATTGATATGCAGCTTTTGGGATGGCCATGAATGATAATATGGCAGCAGCATCTGAAGGATTAAAGTCTAGTCTGAACCCAAATGCCCCACTTTTTATTCCAGCAGCCCTTCAACAAGTAGAAGACTTCTCACCTGAATGGTATGAGCTAGTGAAGACTTCTGCATGGTTTCGTGAACACTGGTTTAGCAAGCAACAAGAACAAGGAAATTTTGACGGCAGTGGGCATGATGATGATGATGTTGTAAACATGCTGCCGGATTCCTTTGATATTGGGATTGATGATGAGCTGTCCAATATTGATGGTTTAGAAGAACAAGTGCTCTTGCACCAAGCTAACGGCCATGTTGGGGATTTTGCTCCCAAGGACATCCAGAAAACTGGTAGTTGTTTTGTTATTGCCCTTGTTTAGTTTTCTAGAAAATAGAATAAACAAATAATAGTAATTCTTATTTTGGTGATTTTATCCCATCCATAATAGTTATTCCATGGGAGGTGTGAGTTGAAGTTATTCTAGTGAGCCCATCCTCTTTTTAACTTTCAATTTACACATTATTTATTACTTATTTTGATCTTTGAAATCAGACTAGGTCAATTTTCATTATATCAATTTTCACGTTAAAATTATTGTTGCATCTAAACAGAATAACAATTTCAGTAGAATATTGACATGTTCCTAATTTTCTTATTCTTCATCCCAATAACTAATTATGGCCCTAGGTACATATTACATGTGGTGTGGACTGGTAACTTTTCTAGTAAGCTTCAAAGTTACACGAGATATATTTCCTTCTCCGACTTTGAAATTCATGTGGATTAGCTGATAATGAGATCCTCGTAATCTTTGATTTATTGTAAACTGTAGTGTCTGATGGCTAACATACCCTCTCATTCTCTGCCCTAATAATGCTTCACTAGTGTATGATTGCCATGCCTTAGGTATTTTAGCAGATGCGGCAAAGAAGCACACAGAGGATCCTGCCCCGTCCGTCCCCCAGCCTAGCTCTCACCACATCATCCAGCAGCCCCGTTAAGTCGTGGTTTCTTTGTCGTTTGTGTTGATCATTTAGCTCTGCAGTGGAGTCCACTCGTGTGTTGCAAAATCCTAGTCGTTGGCTAGACGATCGGAACGTCTGCGGATCGTAAGGGAAGAGCTGGAAGACCATCACAAATTGTAGTTTTTTTTTGTGTGTGTGTGTGTACAGAACTGCAAAATGCGTCTAGCGATTACCTTAGCTCGTTCGGTCTTGTGTTGCAATGAAAAATTAAATGTAAAGAAAGGATACGGATGCTTCAACACGAGAAAGAGCTCTTCCGCTCTACAAGTGGCCCTTGCTGTAATCGGATGACAAGAAGGCAAAGTTGCAGCCCTAAAATTCAAAACATGGGAGCGGACTGTATGTAAGCAGGCGTTTAAAAGTTTTTGCCGGTTGCGTATAAAGAATGACAACAATAGTAAAATAATTGGTTGAGATTAAATTTCAATCTTTTATCATACATCAATAACGAGTAGTATGTTAACATCAACATATTGTATTTTCCGTTGCGTTATGTGCTAGCCATGTTTCTTCTCTTTTCTTAAAGGTAGTATTGGTTAGGTGATCTGGCAAGCCTAGAAGTACAAGTTTACTTTAATTTGAATTATGTTTGTAGTTAAATTATATTATTCGTAATTTTATAATTATAAGTTTTGAAGTTAAATTATTTAATTAACCAAATATAAGTTTAAATAGTAAATTGATGATTTCTTCCGTCCATGTTTATCTTCAGTTTATGATCCCATGACCATGAATTGCATACGGTCGGTACAGTTTTTGAATCAAACATTAAATTCTGACGAGAAATTCTCGAGTTGGTTGTTCGCCACCAAGCTTCTAAAATAAAATAATAGCGACTCAACAATGACAAATAGAAAAATAATGTCGATCTTGGTCTGACGTGTTCACAAACCAACTCATTTACGCTTCACCAAACTTACCTCGGGATCTGATAAATCAGTAGAAATTTTAACTCAAACTTATGTTTCGTTTAGAAAAAAGATTTTTGCTCTAATGTATCATTCAATTTTTACAATAATTTATTAAACATAAAATTAAATTCTTACGATAAAATATTATTTAAATTATTTAAATCATTAAATATTAACTTATTTATTTTTTATTTTGTGAAATATTTATTTGATATTTTTGTTTATGTCAGAACATCCAAAAGATGCATTTTCCATCGAGCTTTGTTTTATAAAAAATAAATCAAAAAGTACGTATTCTTACAGATTTTTCGTAATGATTATAAAAAAAAAAATCACTTTACAAGTCTTTTCAATTGAACGAAACCTTAATCAATCAATGCATTTATAAAGTTAAATGTGATCAAACCTATTTGATCATATAAAAATTTATAAAGGATATGATATATTGACTTCCATCGTTACATCGGCCTCTTCATTTGTAATCTATTAATACTACTTTTTCATCTAAAATTTATTCTTAATATTTTAATGATATAGGCAGATTTTTCAAGACAAATTTTGTATGTTAACTTTATTGTGATATTCTAACATTAAAAAAAAATAATTTTAATATTAACATTACTTATTTAAATATTAAAAAACATACAAACATTACTTCTTTTTTTAATTTTCCCGTAAGTTGTCGTATCGAGTAATACAAGTGTTTGACATTCAAAGTGTTTATTTTAAGAAATGATAAAAATTATTTTTTATTGTTCTTAAATTTAAAAATGTTTTTCCCAAATACAACTTATGATTTTTTTTAATCATCAAATAAATAAACTAAATTTAGAACTAACTAAGATTAAAATATCATTTCTAAACGAAATATTTTAGCTCTTGTATTATAATTATTGTTGGTTAAAATTATTATTAATTACTGTTAAATTTATATTTATTTAAGCTACGTGTAACGTAAATGTTATTTATAAATACTAATGATTAATCTTAAAACAAATAAAACCTAAATCAATATATTCTCGCCCATCATTATAATAGGAAAATCGAAAATGCATTTTAGGAGGTGTTTGTGCCAAAGAATTGAGTAGAATTAAATTAGTTGGAATTCTACAATTCTTATATTTGTACATTTTTAAAGATTAGGAATTGAATTTTTAATCTGAAATCTTGTAAATATGATGTTGAGAATTCATTTCTCAACACCCTCTCTCGAAATTCATTTTTCCCTTCTTTTTCACGCAACTATCATTCCTCCACGTGATCAGTCTTTTCCCATCCAAAACCACTCGATGTAGCTGCCCTTCCTCCATCATCATCATCTAGCATCTCTGTCTCTCTCTATCCTTCATCTACACAACACAACCACTACAAGTGGAATGTTTGATGCAGCAATTGCTATTATCCAAACACGTGAGGATCCATTATCATCGCCTATTCTCTCTCCATTGTCTCCTCTCCTTGTTCATCTTTTTATGTGATGTGTCTCTCTTCTTCACTTGACGATTAATGCATTTTTCTTTTGAATGTATGTTTGTATTAGAAGTGTGGAATGATATGACAATGTGATTGATATTATTTTGTACTTCAATTTTTAGCGTACTTATTGTATTTATAATATTGTATTACGTACTTAACTTTACTAATATAGTATTTATGCTACTTATTTGGTGATTGAATGCATAAATTATATATTGTTATCTTTTATGAAAAGTACATAAAGGTAAATAAAGAGTCAAATTAAAAATAAAATAAAAAATATTTAATATTTTTTAAATTCAATTCTTACGGTAGACAAACACTTATTTTTTCGATTCTTATTCATTCTCTTGGGAGCACAGACATCTTATTAATGAATTCATTTTTCACCAATTCAATGTCAATCAAGAAATGAATTCTTGTCAATTTAATTCATTCTAATTCATTCCACACAAACACCTCCTAAGTTCATTTGTATCCGTGGAATTTATGAGAATTGAATTAAAATGAATTTAATTTCCATGAATTATTTATTTACACTAGTGGAATTGAATTGAATTCATTTTTGCTAGTAATGTTTATTCTTTAGTTTAAGATAAAAATGAAATTTAGACTTATGAGATATAAATCATCTAAAATTTAACCAACTAGAATTTCCTCACTCCCAACTACCATTTTTTTTTTTTCATTCGATTTCAAGATATATACAAATACTTTTATATTAAATTTATTTTTATCTAATTTAATTTAATTCAAAAAATAAATTATCATTAAACTAATTTTACGTGCAAAAACGCACCCTTAAAATACGCCAAATGAAGATTAGAAATTTTTTAAGTTTTACTTGCCCGCGTTCGCTTCCGGTCCATGTACGAGTTGAGCTCGTGGTGTTCGGAAAACGATCTTCCGTCGGTGAAGCGCCCCCCGGCGCTGGTGATCTGCTCACTTCCTCTTCCCCACTCTCGGCCTTGTGACGAGACCGGAGGTTGGGTGGAAGTGTTCCAAGACGCGCATTGCCGGCCAAGCCACCTCCACCACGCTGCCATCTGGTTCTAGGGTTTCGTTGTTTGGACTTCACGAGATGGAGGACGTCAACGCCAAGTTGCTGGAGAGGTACCACACCCTCAAGGTGTGGATTCCTACATTCCACCGCCCATGTCCCTCGAATTCTTGGTTTCTGTGATGGGGCTTGTTTCTTGTTCGTTTTGTACAGAAAAGGAGGGTCTCTGAGTTCGAGCGGCTGAGCTCCGGTGAGAATGCCAAATTGGAAAGCTATCAACAAGGTACATACTCTTTTGTCGTTATTTTACCTCTGCCGAATAAGTGCGCGTTTTTTTTTCTGATGCAAGATTTCTTCGGCCTGCAACCTAATCCGGGTCGAATGAATTCTAATGTGTATATTTCCACCAAGGTAAATAACGATAGGTGCCTTAATGAAATATTATTTAATGTAGGGAAGGATATAACTTTTCACATATTGCATATATGTTAAAGATATTGTTTTAGCATGCAATTCTATGAACAATTTTGAAAAATCAACTCTTTCTCGACCGACTAATATTCACCTTTTTCTCAGCCATGGAGAAATTGATTGGCTCACTGAGGAAGGAAAATGATCAACTTCATAATCAGATGTATGGTTAACACTAAAGTTTGGGGTATAGTCTTTTTTTGTACGAAATTTTATGTGTTTTGCATTGTTGGTTTAGCAGGTTGTTGAAGGAGGATGAGTATGCTAAATGTGAAAATCTTTTGATGAGAGAAAAAGAAAAAGGTAAGGCATATGTTTCTTGTTTAGTTTTTACATCATGTTTACTATACTGCTTTCCACTGGTTGGATTGTTGGCATCTACCGTAGTAGGTGATTGTAGCTTTCGTTGATTTTTTTGCTGTATTTTTAACAAGTTTATGTTAAATTTTGTCTTTCGGAAGTTCTTTATTGACTCTTGAGTGACTTCTTGGTTAAAGTATTACATTTCTTATATGGCTTTAACACTGGCTCATCAAATGTGTTTGTGGAAGCCACAGAGCTTTCAAGTTTGAGTTTTAATTGCTATTTACTACTGGCTTTTCTTGTCAAGAAAGCACCCTTCTTTGGTTGCTTCTAAATATTTAAATCCTTGTATGCTTCTACAGCAAGAAAGTTCTCTGAGGAAGTTGAGAGGCTCAATAATCTCTTATCAGAAAGAGACAAATGTTCAAGAGAAAATGAAAAAAATCACTGTACACATGAGAGTGAAGATAACATAACCTCTACGCTAAATTTATCAAATAAAGTCTTGGAAGGCATTTCAAGTCCATCAAGTCCTTCAGCTGAAAAGGCGAAAGAAATCTCATGTAATGATTATAATGTGGTTCGAAATGAAGAAAACACTATTGCTTTAGATAATTGGGAGCTCCAAGTTGTGGTGAGTGGCAAATACTCTATCATTCCTTATCATTTACAGTTATGCATTTGAAGATGAATTATAAATAAATGTTAGATATTTATGAGCTTCACCTGGAAAGGAAATCTTCATGTGAGGTTGGGATGACTAAAAATGGACCCACCCTTCCAAGTTTCCTATATTAGTGGGATTCTTGTGAATTGTTTTGCCTTTTATATTCAATGATTAGTTACTCCTAATTTTCTCTGACTTTGTGGTTCCTACGTGCATGGCAAATGAGAATTTCAGCCAGATTGCTGCAAAAATTACACTGCCAATTCAGGTTTCCTTTTAGCACGGACCATTTGATATGTCTTCTAGCACGGACAATAAATGTAGTTTTTTTCTGATTACCATCTACACATTTCATATGTATAGGTGATGCTGGAAACCATCATTTCAGTTGTGTATTTCAAACGCTTGTGGAGTCTTTGTTTGGTGCAAAAATTTCCACAAACAGGCAAGACAATCAGCCGTGCATTTCAGTTATCCATCAATCAAGTGGTAATTTTTTTATCTGGAAAATTATTTTTAAATTTTAACTCCTTTTTACTAGAGGTATCCTTTTTAAAATGTTAGATATGAATTTTATGTCTTGTAAGTTTAAGTTGTTTTTCTACTTAATTTTATGTCTTCATATATACTGCTTGATAGATGTCCACCTGAAACTTCTTTTTATTAACTGCTTCTTTTGATGTAGTTCTTTTGATAGAAAAGCTTTGCTTGATGATGTCCTTTTGGTCATTTGACGTCACAATCTACACATTATAATGTATTCCCAATTCAGGGACGTTATTAGAATTGAACTGGTTAATTTGGTATGATGACAAGCACATTAGAGATGTTTTGCTGAAGAAATTAGAATAATAGACTACTTGCAAATGCTGTGTTTGTCATAAAATGTTTGTTTTTTACTGAGAAACCTTAGCTGCATTAGTTATTTCATTTGCAGGCTATTCTTTCAACTTAACATGGTTAAAAAGTGAAGATAAGGAAGAGGGTGATTGGCTTTATCATGTTGTGTCTTTGGGGACACTTGAGCGTGTAGCCCTAGAGTGGATGAGGGAGGATATCACATTCGGCCCAGCAATGTGTCCCATTTTCTTTGAGAGGTTATCACGACTTGTTGGTAGATGCCACTAGAATCGTCCTACTTTTCATGGCAATGAACTGAAACCGTCTGTTTTACATTTTTGTGTATTTACTACGTAAACAGAGATGGTAGTTAAATCCTACTGCATATCTATCTGTCATCGTCTTCCAGGGCAGCACACTATTGTACAGTATTGAAACCTTTTTTGTGTGGAATGACTGATTTTACTGGATAACACAGACCTTGATCGTTTTCCTCGTTGATTTTACTGGTTATCATGGTCGATTTTATTGGATACTAAACCGGAGGCGGTTGTCTTGCGACCATAACCATGCCAGTTTTATTGGATACTTGATCATTAGTCCTTCCTTATGTGGTTCAATGCCGTAAATGTACGAAGTTGGACTAATTTGGAAACATTGGGCAATTTACTTTATACCTACTAGTCTGTCTGGTTTTTGCTTCCGCTGATTTTATTAGTAGCCATGATTGGGCTACTAACAATGCCAGTTTTATTGGATACTTGATCAAGAGTGGTTCTATTTGCAATTTCTTTTGATGTGCGAATTTCGTTGGAGAATGCGGCATTCTCGTGTTGCAATCAATTTTGTTTTTTGTTTGGAGCAAAATTGCAACAAGCTTTTGCTTCTTGGGAATTATGCACTTGAGAATGAATGAAAAACCAATGAAAAGTTAAACTATGTTCAGTAAAAAAGAGTTGGACATTGTTACGTTATAAAAAAGTGATTTATTTCCAACATTTGCATGTTACGACGTTATTTCCAATGAAAAACCAATAAAAACGGTTTGACTAATTAATTTATTTACCCAAAAAATTTATTGAAAAATTTTTCTCACCTGGAGGTAAGAAATGATAAAAAATGATGAAAATTTTGGTTTATTATTTTTTATTATATCACATCATTTCTTATTATTTTTAAATAACTGCTTATTGCGTTTATTATTGAAAATTAATTTTATTTTAAATTTAAAAAATTTAATTTCAAAACGTGTGTTTTGAAATTAAATTAAAAAATTAAATTAAATTTTTTAAAAATGGACGCATGCACAAATATTTTCGTTGGAGGGCATATTTTCATCTTCTTCGATGTTTTTGGCAGGAACGCCTGGATACTATTATAAAATTTCTTCGATACTAAGGGAATGGGTTCTGTCAAATTTGTTTGTTCAGTCTATTTTGCCCAAATACTGCTATAATTTCTCTAGCGAACGTGGTTTTGTAATTCCTTCTAAATCTTTCTAGATACATAACTCCTTCCAAAAAGTAATTTAGGTCTTAAGATTATGAGTTCAATACAAATTTTTATAGCCGTAGAAAATACATGTTGAAATCTTTTGCGTCGGAGAAGAAAGAAAAAACAAAAAGTATATGATCTAGCATAAATTTTAAAGAATTATATGGATAAGACAAATGAGGGTCGGTGCCTCTCTTACACCAAAATCAAATATTGCAAGTGTAACAATCGTTTGCATAGCAAGATTGAAGGAAGCCAATACATGATCAGAATCTATTATTTTCAAACCAATACAGTTGGTGGTGTCATGTCAGCCATTCTATGCAGGTTTATGGAACTTCTCCACCATCTTCCTGAATTCTGAGAAAAACAAAGACACAGGAATCCTCAGAATGAGACATGGTAAGCAAACTAGAGGCAATTTTCTTATCAGTTCGTGGTTGAGAGCACCACCCCACCACACCTTCTTGGTTGCTCCAAAGTGCTGCTGCTTGTGTATTTAGAGGAGACTCGTTGTTTGGTTCTGGAAAGAAACATTAGTGGAGGCCAGCCAGTGAGAACCCCAAGGGAGCTAAGGTTTTATCTTGAAAAACATGCTAAAGGAAGAGTTAAGAAGAGTAGAGGACTTGCCTCCTAGGAGGCTCTGAATGGAAAGCAGTATGGTCCTCACATCGTATGCAGAGGACCACTTGTCCTATGGAATATCAGATTTCCAAGCAGTAAGGTGAGAAATTTCATTCAAAATATGTAAACCAAGGACTCACGTCTGTGTCGGTTCATGTGGGCAAAATCACAAACACTTGGAAGTAGAAAGAAGCCATATGTACCTGAAGGATGTCCATGCAAATGTTGCCGAGTGTATCGACATTGGGATGGAAACAGGGGGAATCAAACTTAACCTTGGGAGGCTTAAATGGGTAATCGTTTGTGAATGCGAGGGACAGCTTATACACCATCCCCTCGTATACTGTGTCCTTGCTGCCGGTTATGGTTCCTACCCAAGACAAGATGTTGTCTCCGTCTGGAAAAGCTGATATTCCAGGGTCACCGCACATCTGCAGCAAATGAATCAGCCACGCCGATGTCATTACCATGGATTGCTCTATCAATAATCACAGATGGATAGAACATAAATTAACATATATCTTACCATCAAAGCCATCAGTTCTGACTGCAACCTGCTTAAGCCAGTTGGGCACAGAATAACAGAGGCATCAGCGTATGAATCACATACGAAAAAGAAATAAATTAAAAGAGTAGTAACAAGAGAGGGTAAATTGCAGCACCCACAAGAGAATCCAGCGACGAGCGAGGAAGGATGACAACCAAAACTACACCACAAACATTGCAAAACCAAATCCAAACCTCAAAGGACCAAAAACAGAACCGACACAAATCTGCAGAACCCCAGGATGGGGGGGCTACTACCTCTTCAGGACGGCTTGCCCATCACCGCTCTTGGCCACAGGGACGCTCTGCTTGCCGGCGGCGAAGGTGTGGTCCCTGCTGGGAATGTTGCCCTGCTGGTTCTCCCTTCGAGCCATCTTTCCTTCCAAACCCTTCGGCGAAGGTGTGGTGGCCACCCGATGCTCCGGAAATCGGCAGTGGGAGACGGCGGCGGAAGAGGAGCGAGGACGGGATCGTTCTTGAACGGGAGCGACCGCCGACGGGCATTTATGGAGTGCTAGGGCTTTCGGCCTCTGTTTGAAAAGATTTTCTACCGTTGGAGGGGCGGAGGGTTCTAGATTCCATTTCCGCCGCAACGGCTATTTTTTGTGTTTGTTGTTTTTAAAAGATTTTGGGGGTGTTTGTATATCTAATAGAATGGTTGAGAATCGAAGAAGTATGTGTTTACGTATAATAAGATTAAAGAAAATTAAATTTTAAAAATGTTAAATATTTTTTATTTTATTTTTAATTTAAATTTTTATTTATTATTATATATTTTTCATAAAAAATAAAAATATATAATTTCCACATTTGATCATTAAATAAGTAACATAAACATCATATTAATAAAGTTAAGTATGTAATACAATATTAAAAATACAACAAATATATTAAAAATTGAAGTATAGAATAATACCAAGTATATTGTCCTATTGTTTTATATTTTTAATACAAAAATACTTTTAAAGAAAAAATACATCAATCATTGAGCGAAGAAAGAATATACTTTATGCAGAAAGAAGACGATGGAGAGAGATTGGATGATGATAATAGACTTTCATATAACTGGATGACAATGACTGTTGTATTGAACTTCGATTGTATCGTATGGAGGAATGATAGAAAGAGATAGAGATATTGAACAATGACGATGAAGAAAGGACAGTTACATTGTGCAGTTTCGAAATAGAAAGGGTAAAGCATGTGAAGGGAAAGGGTGGGTCACGTGAAAGAGAAGAAAAAGGAAAAGGATAATTGTGCAATGACTGATGTATGAAAGAGAAGGAAAAGGGGAAGCAATCGCATGGAGGAGAAAGGGAAAGGGAAATAGTCGCATGGAAGAGGAGGGGAAGCAATCATGTAAAGAAGGAAAAAATGAATTTTGAAGGAAGTGTTGAAAAATAAATTCTCAATTTTATATTAACATGATTTCATATCAGAAATTTAATTCTTGATTTTTAAAAATGTACAAACAAAAAATTGGACAGAATTGAATCACAGATACCCCCTTTGTTTATTTGTAAGATTCATTATGTTTTCTTTATTTGTATTTTCCGTATTATTTTGGTCTTTCTTTGCAAGAAATTTTTTTATTTCTGTTAGTTTAAATTTTTAGAAATAAAAATTTAATTTTGTCTATTTATTCGTTATGTTTATCTTAACATCTCTCATACTTAAAAATGGTCTTCAGTATTGTTCTACAATTTCTTCGATAGAAAGTAAAGTTGTAGTTTTTTATATTTAAGTTCGAAATTTAGTTTCTTCTAATTATACCTTATATTTGTTACCATCGTAGTAAGAAATTTTAAAAATGCATATGAGTGTACTTTTGAGAAAAATAGTCTTACATCAGAAATAATAAATAGAATTAAAATATTTATATCATCTATGAATACTTTCTCACATAATATTACCATGAAAGGCTTATAAGTAGTGTAGGAATGTATTAGAAAAAATAATCTCATATTAAAAATAATAAGTAAAATTAAAAATTTTATATTATTTGTAAATTTTTTATCATTGACTAATTAATTTTAATAAAATAAAATTGACGTGCACCTGTGACTTTGTATTTCCGAGTCTATTGTCAGATTGGACAATATATGCCCAGAGATTTGTACATCTATCATTGATTCTTTGCTTGTCTTGCAACAGCACGTGTAAAACACTGGTCTTGACATCAAATTCAATGGAGAGTCATGGACAGGTGAAGAGCACTTTGAATAACCCCATCCTTACACTTCAATGCAATTGCTTTCTGTACGGAACTCTTCTTCACAACTCATTGGCTATTGTGTTGGCATTCCATAGGAATGTTACTAGAGGCCGTCAGAAGTAGGGAGTAATCCAACAGTTGTATCTACATATTATCAGGTAAAATCTTTGGCAATGTGATAATAAAGTTTCATTTAATAATAATTTTTTTTTATAATTCTTATTTTATATAAATTTTTATATTATTACAAATCTTTATATATAAATTTTTATCTCACAATAAAGTTCAACTCTAAAAATGATAATCAAGCCGACAAGACATTGACACGACCTAACTCAGCACCTCAAATTTCCAAAGTGGTTAAGCCATTAGTGTACTTTGATGATTTTTGCCTTTCATGTAGTTTATGCAGATATGTGCTTTCTTAATTGTTTATGCAGATATGTGCTTTCTTAATTGTTTATGCAGTATTTTGCAACTCTTTATTATTTCAATAATTCATTGACGTCGTCATTCACCATATTTTTTTATCAATTTTCAATGCATTTTACAGGCTATTTCATATCAGATAATATATCCCCATATATTGACACCGGCCCATTATGCTGAAATTCCACTGGCCTGTCTGCTCAATGTAATCTATCAGAAAAGTGTAGAAAGCTGGACATATACTTTTTCCCTATTGGTTGAAAGAAAGCTTTAGAGAAGGAAAATTTTTGAGTGAGTTTATATGCTATACATTTTGTTGGGAAAAAACACGTGGATTTTTCAAAACTAACTTCTTGATGGTGAAGAAACATTAGAAATCAAATCAAACAAAATAAGCACACTTCGATGCTTTTCACACTGGTGCGAGAAATAAAAATTATAGGATCAATTGATCTATTTTAAAAACTTTCACTATAATGATAATAGATATAATTAGGTCTTCTCTAATATTTAACTAAGTAAATCACACATGTTTTCATAATTAATTAAGTTAATGGCACAATGAACAACATCAATAAGAGGTAAAATAGATTTTACCCAAAATAATATTCGTTTGTTATCACTACGCTACTTCAAAAATCACGAAATGTGATATCTTTAATCTACCGAAAAAGGTTTTGGTCCAAATAAACTTTATTTTGCTTCTCAAATAGAACTTCTTTCAAAAGTATATACTACAAAACTGGAATGACAAATTACTTCTAAAACTACATTTAAATCAACTTCTACGTTGTTCTGATCTTCGATTTAACTGTTCATAGTGTCTTACGTGTAACGTGCGTGAACTAGTTTTGATAATATGTAAATTTTATCTTACTAAAATCAATTGATTAGTAAGAAAGAACTTACAAGTGATATAAGTGTTTTAATTTTACTTATTATTTTTAATATAAGATTATTTTTCCTAACAAACAAGATTATAAGGTTACACTTAAAAGAGATTTACATCTTTACAAAATATGAGAAATAGTGAAAAATAATAAATCAAAATATTCGTAACTTTTTATCATTTTTTATACTTTTTAAAGGCATAAACACATCCCCTTAAACTATACTTTTTGGACAGCATTTTCGCCCAGGGTAAAAAAGCCTCTTCAGCCGTCGACTAACAATTAATATACACGAGACTAATTCTGTTTTTGATGTACAAGTTGTACTAATTAAGGAAAAAACAACTTAACAAGCGCAATTCAACAAGGCACAGTCATTCGTTTGCGCGAGCAATCCACCACCACGGAAAGCTACGGATTAACGATGCAGAAAATGTAATAAATAATCCAAGAAAATTTAGGATAGCAGAATATTTTTTTAATTAAATATCCCCGATCAATTTATAAGGTAAGGTCTCAAAGATGAGAAATGCACGACAAAACGATATGACAAAATATCAAGAAAGCAACAAGACGGCCGAAAAAAGCAACAAGACAGCGTTGTCGCCGTAAATTTGGTCGATCGAATTTACGAAAATATATTCGTGGCAATACGACTTCGTTTGTGTTTTTAAATTCATGATCAACTCATCGCAGGTAAAATGGAACTATTTGAAGAAAAAAAACAAAAAATTACGGTGAGGAGGTAATGCATATATGTAAATAATGATAATAATAAATGAACGGATTTAACTGTAATATTACCTGTTACAGAAATAAGAGTGTAAAAAATTAAGGATATGTTTATTTGTACCCGTTTTTAATTTTTAAAATAAAAGAAATTTTTGAAACATTATAAATAAGCATACGTACTTCCGTTATTTTAATAGTTGCTCTTTGTTCTTCTTTCGCACGGAAGTACGTGACTAACTATCCTTTTGCGTAGAAGTCTCGGACATTCGTTCCACTTTCGCACAATCTCCTTTCTACTTCCTCCCTCTTCTTTCACACGAAGATCTGCATGCATTCTTCTTCCGCTTCCTCCCTCTTCCCCACCATTGGTCGCGCACCCAACGAAACCCCCTTCCACGAATCGATTGTCATTGATCGACCAAACAAAGCAAGGTTGCAGATTGCTCAAGGCCGATTGCCTCGCGTGGATCACTTCCAAGGTCAGTTGCACGCGTCGTGTGAATCGCCCCAAAGTCGGTCACTTTAGGTCGATTTTAATGGGTTGCAAGTGCTCTGTTTTGGCTGGTTGAAAGGGGAAGGTGAACAGTAAAAATGAAAAAAAACGAAGGTGAACGACATAAACGAAAAAAAAACATTTTTTTAAAATATTTTAAAGCATTTTTAATAAAACAAATTCTTTAGATATTATTAAGAACTTTTAAAAAAAATTTATTTTTAAGAGTAAAATTAAAATTTTATGATAATTATTATTTCAACAAATAATCTTAAATTACTATTTCTTCTTTTAAATATCATTCTTTTAAAATGTAATTAAAATGCAACTTCAAAAGTTAAAGAACGTATCTCGAAGTAAAAAATCATGATATTTTTCGATTAAAAAATTTGGAATTAAAATAGTAAGTTAAGTTTAAATTATGTTGATATTACATAGTGATATAATTTAAGTGTAAAATATAATTATTTAAAATATAAAAATATTGATGTCATTAAATAATATAATAAAAAAAATAAAAATATTATTATTAAAATAAGAATAATTTTAAAAATAAGAGACGAGACTGAAGACTAAAACAAATATTGAAGTCGATCATCATCAGAGAGGAGAATGCGCTGGGACTGGGTCCACACTCCCCTTCGAATCCAACGGCCATGGTGGACCACGTGTTTGCCTTGGCCACCTATCCAACGATCAACCACACCAAACTCGGGGCGGTCGTGCAGTCGGCGCCGCCCGATGCCGTGCTGGACGGCGCGCCAACTTGACACGTCAGTTGCGCCCAAGTCCGAAACCCCAGTGCAAATTGCGGCCGAGTCCACCGCACCTCCCTCTCTGTTTGTGTGTGTTTCTGTACTACGGGTTTTGATTTTTAAAGAAAAGAAAAAAGAAAAGGTGGGGGACGTCCATCGATCTCTTGATGCACCGCCTCGTGCTCTCTCTCTCTCTCTCTCTTCTCTCTCTCTCTCTCTCTCTCTCTCTCTCTCTATCTCTAAAACTCTGGGCTTCCCATCATCCATCCCTCTCGGTTCTGTGACTTCTCTGGACTTGAAAAAATAGGAAGAGGAAAATAAAGCCTTTGTGGTGGTGGCTTTGGTCGAAAGAGGAGGAGAAGACGAAGAAGTGGGGAGGGGACTAGGGGGGGGAGGAGAAGGGAAGGATCGGAGGTTCCGATTGGGATTGAATAGGATTGGGGGATCGGAGGAGGGGAAGGGGAGTAGATCGGGGAGTTGGACGGGGATCGGGATTGGCGGAGGGAGAGGAGCCGATCGTGGCGTCTGGTTAGGGTTTTCGAAGGAGATGGTGGGGGGTTGGGAGGAAGGGAGGTGAGGAAGGTGGTTGTGATCTGAGGGGGATCGGAATTCGGGGAGGGGGAGGTGGGGATCGGATACTATCTGTTGGAAGGAGGGATGGGGCGAGGAAGGGGATAGGATTGGGCGTGGTGGGGGTTGCGGGAGAGTGGGAGATGGAGGAGAACGAGCTGGAAGAAGGCGAGGCCTTTCCTGGCCAGGAGCTGGAGGACCCCGCCATCGACCCTGATATCGCACTGTCGTATATTGTAAGTCGTCTGCCCGATCGACATTGCTGTCTGAACTTGTTTTGTGGAGGAAAGGTTGGCTTTTATGGCGGCTTTTGGCTTTGACTTGCTAATTTTGTGCGTGTACGTATGCGCATTCTTGAGTAAGAAATCGCTTTAGTTTTATGTTCTTGCGTTGGCGTTGTCTATTTGTCTCTACTACTATTTCCTAATTGATCAGATCACAGTGGCTACTTCCTTTGTTTCAATCGTTTCTTTTGGTGTTAAATGGTGAAAGAGCCAAAATTTGTTCCGCAACTGAGTGATACTTCGTCTTACGGGTTTACCTCTTTCCACAATGTTTTTTTCGACCATGACGTCTGGTGGGTTCATTCGGCCTGTGCAATGTTATTTTGGACCTTGACGTCTGCTGGGTTCATTAGGCCTGTGCAATGTTTTTTTGGACCTTGACGTCTGGTGGGTTCATTAGGCCTAGTAGCATATTTTGGACAATGCAAAAAGTGATGGTTTGAATTTTAGTGTTTTCAGATGAATAAAACATCTTAAAAGTAGTGTTGCTAGTTAACTAGGATAATGGGATGTGTTTTATTTATTTTTTCAGGACGAAAAAATTCAGAACGTGCTGGGACATTTTCAGAAAGATTTTGAAGGAGGAGTTTGTGCTGAAAACTTGGGTAAGCTATGTTTATTATCATGTAAGTTATCATAAATTGAATAGCCAAGCCTTAACCACTCCAATCTTTTGGCAGGAGCTAAGTTTGGTGGTTATGGTTCTTTCTTACCTGCTCATCAGCAGTCACCTTCAATCTTATCTCAACCTAAGAGTTCACAGAAGACATTAAATTATAACGCTTCCAGATCTACATATGATGCTCGATCAGAGGTATTACCTTGTGTCTGGCATTGCATTTTATATGATGAAGTATGGAGTTTCTATCTTGGGTCATTTGTACCAGTTGAATATCCAGCTCTGCATCTCTACAGGGGACGCATTTTGAGGAAATAGAGGCACCAGCGAGTGCACCAGTTTCTTCAAGAAACAGCTGTCCTTCCACAACAATTTTACTGGATAATTCAGGCAAGAAAAATGTATGCGGAAATGGTCCAAAAGCACTGGAGACTAGCCCTCAACAAAATTTGGTCGGTGGACAAGATAATTGTAATTATCAGAAGGTACTAAAGGTTCGTGTCAAGGTGGGTCCTGAGAAAGTTTTGTCTAGAAACAATGCGGATATTTACAGTGGTCTGGGCCTTGATATATCTCCATCACCATCAATGGGGGAAAGCTTTGATGATAGTCAAGGTTCCTCACCAAAATCTCATGATGCATTTGTTGACTCTCCTATGGCAATATATGAGGCAAGATCACTTGTGTTATATTGTTCTTCGCTAATAAATTATCTTTATTTGTTGCATGCTGTGACTTTTGTGTTCATGTGATGAAACAGTTCTACACTTTCCTTAAGTTTGCACCACTGGATTCTTACTTGCTTTCACCTATTTCTACGAGTCTGTTGTGCATGGAAGAAAAGAATCTGCCACAGCTTAAGGAGTGTAAGACAGCTGACCGCATTCTCAGTTGTGGCCAAACCTCAACGAATGTGAGAAGTTCTTTAGATAAAATCACAAAGTCCACTGAAAAGAATCCTAAGCCCTTTGAAGTGCAGAAGTCAAATATCATAGATGGAGGGAATGACACCAGTGTGATATTAAAGAGAGAAATCGGCATTGAAACCACAGCAGGCAGAGAGAGAGTCACTGGTGCTCTAGATATTCCATTCACAAAACTTGATGAAGATGTAGGTTGTCAACTTGCCAGAAAATCAAGTAAAGCTGCTGATGTCATGAAAGAGGAGCAAGACTCTGTTACCAATATAGATCCCAATAGGTTCTTTACCAGTGGAAATGAGCGTTCACATATAAAAACAAGACTGAATCTGAAAACTTCGTTGACAGACAAGCCATTGGAAGTCAAAAAGTTTGACATCTCGAAGGATGACACTACAAATGGACTTTCAAAAGCTTGCAAACCTAATATTGATAAAAGTAGGAATGCTATCAAAGTTGATTATGAAGGAAACAAGATAAGGAAGGATCAAATTGTTGGACATGCTGAGTCTGTCAAATTGAAAACACCCCAAAGAGCACTTTGTTCTGAAGAAGGTGAAGTTAAATTACCACAAGGTAAAGCAAGATCATCTTCAAGTAGAAGAAATTCTGACGGAAGTGAAGCTAATGACGTGCCTTCCAACAAGCACCTTAAGGAATACACAAGTGGTGTTGGTCCTATGATGAAAAAGGATAAGAAGAAAAACTTGCATTTAAAAAATGATTCATCTGAAAGCAAGTTTAAAGCTTTGAAATCTCAGAAGGTCTCTAATAAGATGCTCAGCAGAGAACAGGACAGTGATCATGTTGGGTTTGCAAAAGTTGAACTAGCAGATGATAGGATTGATAGTTCTGAATTTCTTCCTAGAGATAAGCCAACAGACCTTAAGCTTGAATACAAGAAGGAAGAGACATTTTCAACTGAAAAAATGAAGGAGAAGAGAGTAACCAAAAAGATGGAAAATGTTCCAGTTGCTGAGCCTTTCAATAAAGTCTCAAGTGCCAGCTTACAATTGTCTAATGTGCCAACTACTGTTCCTCCACGAACAGTTCCTCATGTTATAAAGGACCATTGGGTTGGCTGTGATGAATGTGGAAAGTGGCGTCTCTTACCATATGAAGCTGATACTACTCAGCTTCCAACAACATGGCGATGTAGTATGATGTATTGGCTGTAAGTTGTGTTCTTTGACATTCTGTTGTACATCATGAAGACTATCCATGTGTCAGTCTGTTATTAATTTCTGTGCTCCATGTGTTCATCCACATTCATTTTGTCACTCTGAGTTGGAACTGGATTTTTTTAATTGTGAATTTATACCATTGTCAATCTACACACTTGCAGCTCTAGAATCCATTTACTAATCATGTGTTGTCTGATACTTTTACTCAGGCCTGGCAGGAACAAATGCAGTGTTACTGAGGAAGAGACTACAAAAGCTTTACAGGCACTTCACAACCCTCCTGTTACTGAATGTGCGGATGGAGCAAATGGTATAACAAGCTCTAGTGGAATTGCCACAGGCTCACAACTTCCCCAATATCTTGGTTTTGGACAGCATATACCACCTGTTGGTCCAAAGAAAAAGTTTTCAGAAAAGGATGCAAAAATTACCACTTGTCAGTCAAGTTCAATTCAGTTTGCACATCCTTCAAGAGAAAACCAATTGATCCATATACAAAGTAGAAATACAGGTGATGTGAATTAATACTTTTTGCAATTAAATATGCTGAACAAGCTCATCTTATACTGAAGAATAAGCTGACAGATTTCACTGCAGATAACCAGAAGAACAGATCTAAAGAAAAGAACAAAATGTCTGAGAGATATTCAGATGGAGGTTTGTTTATTTATTACGGCACACGGTTTAATCTTAATTCAAGCAGTCTAAATGTCCTAATTAGTTGTCACTTTGCAATTTTTCTGAGAATGTAAACATTTTCTTGCTACTGTGTCAGGTGATTCTGAGCTAAGAGGTAAACATTCAAAATCCAAGAGCAGAAGGGAAATTTATCAAGATAACGAGACAGATTTCAAGAGAATTAAGTTGTTGGAGTCACATCATGTTGATGATGATTCCAATTCCAACCATAGCTTAGGTGGAAAGACTGTACCAATCAGTGTTAATGTTCTTCCATCTAAGGCTTCAAGAAAGAGTTCACAGAATAAAGAATTGATTAGCTCCAATAACTCCAAGTTTGACCAGAGAGAAAAGTTGTCAACAATGCGGAAAAACATGAAAGAACCTGTACATGCCATAGCAAGTGGGACAACAAAAGAACGTTCAAGTCTTGATTCAGAAAAATCTGACATTGCAAAGAAGAGGAAGGTGGAGGACTGGCAGGAGAGTGGTGTTCATCCTCAGACAATTGAAGTAGACATGAGGAAAGATAAGAAAGTGAAAGTTTCAAAGTCAGATAAACGAAAGCCAAGCACAAATAACAATGATGCTCTATCCAGAAAAGACAGTCATTTGACAGGAGTCCGATTGCCATGTGGTGGTCAGGATCAGTTTCTGGATAGAATCAATGTGAGCATGGCATATGCTGACAAGGATCTTCAATTGAGCCAAAGGAATGCAGATGGTCTAGATTCTTCATTGAAAAAGGATACAATCTGTGCCCAACCATCTACAGCTGCTACTTCCAGTTCTTCAAAGGTCTCTGGTTCTCGTAAAAGTAAAGCAAACTTACAGGAAGCAAGAGACTCTCCAGTTGAATCTGTGTCATCATCTCCATTGAGAATCTCAAATTCTGATATACTTCCTACAAGGAGAATAATGGGAAAAGATGACTCAATACAAGTAGGATATTCTGTCATGGGGAGCCCTAGAAGATCTTCTGAAGGTGAAGCTGATGGTGTGTGTAATCCCTTTCAAGCAAAAGTGAAGGGTCAGTTTGTTTCTGCTATTCGTAATGTATCACTAGAAAGGAATAAGGCTGCAGAGTCTAGTGTTCTGGATCCAATGAAAGGTACTAGTGATTTACAAGTCCGAGAGATGGATGCTTGCAAAGCCAAATATCAGTTGCTTACAAAAATATTTGGATGCACAGATGATGAACCTTCACCTTCACTTGCAATTTCTCCTAAACCACAACATAAATACAAGTCTGAAAACCGAGAAAGGGCCCATGGCCATATCAGTGATTCTAATCAATCAAAGAAATCGTGCAAGAGTTCATCTTCTTGGTCCAGGGAGAGAGTTGAGAGACAGAAAAACTCTAAAATTGATAAAGGTAAAATGAAAACATCTGAATCATTTTATGATCTAGAGGATTTAGATGCTAAAAGAAGTGAGGATCGTGTGAGGTATTCTGCTACTATGGATTCTAATGGTTGTCATAATAAATCCCATGAAAATTTCAAGGATAATAGTCTGGAGAAGAAGGAACAAAAAAGTTACTCAGTAAAAATACGTGGAAGTTACTCAAGTGAAGGGAAAACGGATGGTCATTCTCATTCCAAATTTCAAGAAAATATAGAGCCCCAAGGTTCTTCCTTACTCGCCAATAAACATGGCAATTCAAGAGTTACAGAACCACCTTCATTTTCTGGAAATATGGGCAAGACCCATGTGCAAGGGAATCTTCACATGTCATTAACTCAGGAAGACCAAAGATCTTCAGATAACCTACATACAGATCACATGGAAAAATTAGAGATGGGCCCTGGAAGAGGAAATCTTGAGTCTGCCTCACATCCTGTTGAGAAACAGGATGCAAAAAATCAGACCTCTTACTCAGCGCGATTCCCAGACAAAGAAGGCAGATCCAGTATGGTTCTAGGGAAGGCAGAAAATGGTGGTGTGGACAATGGTCACAGACACATCCCCAAGATAGAAAGTCAGAATGAGGCTAACCATAATAATCTGCGAAATCTCACCAATAAGCTTGATGCTATAGGTTCTGTTAGAAAAGAAAGTGGACCTTCTGCTATTTTAAAAGAAGCTAGAGATTTAAAACACACTGCTAACCGTTTGAAGGTTCACATCTTCCTTTTTTACCCAAATATCATACTCTTATTCCTTTTTAGAGTAATTTACTCCCATTTTGAAACTTATGTATCTTGTCATGTTTTCAGAATGAAGGATTAGACCAGGAAAGTACTAGTTTATACTTTCAGGCAGCTTTGAAATTTCTTTATGTGGCCTTACTTTTGGAGAACTGTTCTGAAAGTGCCAAGCATGGTGACATGATTTCTTCAATTCTAATGTATTCAGACACTGCAAAACTCTGCGAGTAAGTAGAAATAGAGTCAGAAGTTCACATGTCATGGACATCAACCTATAAGGATTTATTAAAATGTCAGGTTTATTTGACATTTTGTTACAACAGAAGATGCAAAACTATGTATATTTTATTTACTCTGATCTACAGAAGTATCAATTTCTACGTTTTCCTGTGCTTTTTCTTGAATGCCTTGCATCTATCCAAGTGTCAAGCTAGTTTGCTGTGTGGAATTCTCCTTCATTTCCAAAGGCTCAAACCTTTCTATTACTAAATTATGCCGTTTGTTTTCTAGAAGCATGTCCATTCGATTTAGTCTATATCATTGCATATACTCATGGAGTGAATACTTAATTTAGTATTTGCAATTTTTGCCACCTTGGATTTTTCTTTTAAAATTCTCCTTTTTCATTCACTCAATGTAAAAGTTGTATATGAGGCTGAACCCCTCGTGCATGTTTATTTGAGAACCACTAAATACCTTAAAACATCCCAGTGTAAAAGTTCATTTTTTAGCTCAGTTGTGTTATGCCTTTCTGTCAATTGTGGTTACACTATGTGATGGTCATGCAAATTTTTCCATTTAATGATGTTAAACACTGGGATTGAAGTTTTCCAAAGGCTTTCCCTAGCCCCCACTTTGATTTTTTATGGGACAAACGTTTATGACTATCAATTTTGAATATTTTTTTTAGGCTATATGAGATTACAATCATGAAAATGTGATACACTAATTTCAAATTTATATATACAGATTCTGTGCCCATGAGTATGAGAAACACAAACAAATAGCAGCTTCTGCTCTTGCATACAAATGCATGGAAGTGGCATACATGAAGGTTGTCTATTTCAAACATTCCTCTGCAAATATAGATCGCCATGAGTTACAGATTGCTCCACAGCTACATGGTAATATGATTAAGGACCAAAGTTTGATGTGCTTTCTTCTTGTACATTTCCTTGAATGTGTTGTTTTTTTTTGCTTTGGAATTCATATATCTATATCTTGTTATGCTCGTATAGAAATTGGTTGTTGTTGGCTCAACAGAAAGGTCTTAAATTCCAACAAAATCCAACTAAGTAATTAAAGGGTTTTCTACTATGTTATAGGTAAAATCGACATTGGTATTGTTTCCGATGTAGGACTATTCGTCCCAACTCTCTTCTGCATGCATGGTTCTGAGCCTTTCACTGACATCGGTATTTTTTCCTATTAAGGCCCAGACCTACGCATGACTAACGGATAGAGTGTACAACTTGACTTTAATACCAAGTAGAAAGGTCTCATATTCCAATAAAATCTAAGTCGTTGAAGGATTCTCTGCTATGTTATAGGTAAGATTAACATCGATACTGTTTTTGATGTAGGATTATTCGTCTCAATACTCCCTTGCACGTATGGCTCTAGGCCTTTCATTGACACTAGTACTTTTTTCAATTGGGACTCAGGCCTACACGTGGCTGACAGATAGAGTGCATAATTTGGCTTTGATACCAAGTAAAAATGTCTCATATTCCAATAAAACTCAATTAAGTAGTTAGAGGGTTAGCTGTTATGTTATAGGCAAGATCAACATTGATATTGTTTCTGATGTGGGACTATTCGTCAAATAGGCTCCGTGACAATCAAAATTGGTTTATCATGGAAACCTTCCAAAACTGCCAAGGAATGGTAAGGATCCCCTGGTTAAATGGTTTCTATGGAGATCCTTAAGTCCATCCATTGGAATAGTTGGACACATGGATGACAACCAGCAAGGTTGACATGTTTGATCTCCCAATTTTTGTTACATGTCCATCAAATTGTTATGGATAGCTTGGGTGGAGCAGGGGAACAGTGTCTTGTTACCAAATTGATTATCAATTCTCAAGCAAGTTGCTAGCTCCTTGTAATAGTGGTTTTCCATTTCAAATGATATACCAAAATATCGTCTGCAGTTATTCATCCTAGTTCCTTCTAACTAGCAGCATTACCTTATCCATGAATCAGCATGCCTATATAAGTTCCCGCTGCACTGTTTCTATAATGTATCGTTGGCTGTTTTGGTGAGCTAGCTGAAATATAGCTTTCTGAGAATCCTGCATTTTGTTGTTTACCATTGTTAAACTAAGTTGTGGCTTGGTTGTAACGTGGAATTTGACCATTACTGGCAATGTCAGTTTTATTTATTGTTGACAAATAGAGCAGCTCAATGTCATACCATGCAGGCATAGCTTGGCATACAAGGTCTTAAGATGCTATCTATTTGTATTTATTTATTGTTTGTTTCAGGTTCTGAGATAAAAGGTCATTTGTAATATCTACTAGATTTTGTGAAATTCGCATATTGCAAACATTCTTATTCTTTTCTCTTGGTTTTTCTTGAGTGGTAATGAAGCAAACGTTCCAAAAAAAGAAGAGAAGTTTCATTTGATGGTGGTATTGATGACATTTGTTCTCTTCATCATTGTTTATTAATTTTTTGTTTAAATTATTTGTCATCATGCTATCAAAGTAGTCCTCACTTTATTGCTATATAATTTCACACATCTGAACCTTTTATAGGTGAATCTCCATCATCATCTGCTTCTGATGTTGATAACCTGAATAACTCAAATATGATTGACAAGGTGGTATCTGTCAAGGGACTTAATTCTCCACAAGTTACTGGAAACCACATAATTGCTGCACGCAATCGTCCAAATTTTGTGCGGCTTCTTAGTTATGTAAGTGTTATTTTTATGGCTACATAAGAATTATGAGATATTATAAACATGTGGAAAGGTAGTCTTATGAGAAAGTAGGTGATCCCTTGTCTTTGGCAAACTAATGTTTTAAGTTAAAAGATTACTGATAACTAGCACTTTGCTTTATTCTAAGGTGAGCTGCAATATTCATGTTTCTTAAATCCTTATTGTTTTATTGTCATTGTCAATGACATCCTCAATTTCACAGGCAGAAGATGTAAATTCTGCCATGGAAGCATCAAGAAAATCACTTAATGCTTTTGCAGCTGCAAGTGCTAATATTGACGAGAAAAACAAATCGGATGCATTGTCATCAGTTAAAAAAGTCCTTGATTTCAGCTTCCATGATGTTGAGGGGTTATTGCGACTTGTAAGACTTTCAGTGGAGCTTGTCAGCAGTTGATTCCTGTAGTATTGAACAAATTTTATTCTTACAAGTAACAGAACTACTTTTCTTTCTTTCCAATGGAAAGTAAGTGGTGATTGGAAGAATATGTTCACATTATCTTTCAGTCATATGGTTCTTCCAAGATCCAACTGGGTGGCAAAATATTCCTCTTTTCTTTTTTAAAGAGCTTTTGGAGACAGATTCAGGTATGAATCAAAGCTTTTATGTGTACACTAGAAGGGGTTGCAGAAGATACTGCTTGCTGCAAGGTGGGAGACAGATTCATGGTTACCTTGGTTTGAGTCATAAGAGGAACAAGATTACAGAACTTTTCTGGCATGTTCACAGCTGGGCTTGGTCTACTTTTTATTGATGCCAGCATCACCATTTCTAAATGAGATTCAACTTGTATATTATGACGTTACATATCAAGCTCAGGTTATTACTTGGCTAATAATATCAAAAGCTATGGGAACCAGAAGCTGCTAATGGTGGTATGCATGTACTTTTACATATTCTGATATTCGTCCCATTTTTATATAATTTTTGGTTACAACATTATTCCTTGTATCTTATAGGTTGTGTCATATTACATGCCATGCCCAAAGAATGCAACATGCGGTGCTTTTACATTGGCAGAAAACATGCTGGTCACGCTCTGAGCTAGAATTATTGATACGATTATAATTACTGAAACATTCTTCCTGATAATTAACACAAGTGTTTTTGTAGGCAATCTGATTGTTGTACTCATGACCTTCTCTTTCTGGTGAGCTGGGTTCTATAATATTCATATATTGATTTGGTTGTCTACTATAGCTAATTTTATGTGGGGTAGTTTCTAATTAGATGATATTCTTTATTGGTGGCAGGCATGAATCTTTAACTTATCACTAAGCTAACCTAGGATGTACAATCAGACCCAGAAAGAGTGGGTTTCAGCATATACAGGATGTCTAATGGCAGAAATATCTCATAGGATGTTTAGATTTTTGGCTGAGTTCTGGATCCAGGTTTTGAAAGCAACAGGTAGAGTTTCTTCGTGTTCTTCTTTTTTTGTTCTTATTTTCATTATGTTAAAATTAATTTGATTGATAAAAGTTATCCGAAATTGTTGATCTTCTATCTACTAGTCATGCACAAAATTTGTTTCCGTTACATTTATAGGCAATGCAACCATATTCAAGCAGAGGTAAAACTAGTGAAAATGATCTTCTAAATAGGATTTCTTCAAAAATGATATTTAGATGGGTTACTTTTTTATTTTTAAGAGTATCTGGCTTCGGCCTTGAAGAGGAAAAAAAAGAGAGGGTTTGGGAGTAGAGAAAAAGGAAAAAGTGAAAAAAGGTCAAGTAAATAAAATTAAAAAAGGGTAGAAATGAGAAATTTTAATTAACAACAGAAATGAGATGGTCATGAAAAGTATTACATTTCAATTAGACAACCAAAGCAAGTCAAGGCAAACCCTGCTTGCCTAGCCTAACCCGCTAGCCTGAGCAACAAGGTGGCTAGTAAGAGGTGGCTCTTTCTTGTTGTCTTTCTAAAAGAATTGATTTATTTACAATTTTTCCGTGCAATGGTTTAGAATCTGTTCTTGGTCATAGGGATTTAGGGTTTGCAAGATGGTACAATTGGATTTGTTGGATGAGAATGGGAATGGGCTTTGTTTTGTCTTTCTAAAAGAATTGATTTATTTACAATTTTTTCGTGCAATTTTTAAATTCAGTTATTGGTCATAGGGATTTAAGGTTTGCAAGATGGTACAATTGGATTTGTTGGATGAGAATGGGAATGGGCTTTGTTTTGTCTTTCTAAAAGAATTGATTTATTTACAATTTTTTCGTGCAATTTTTAAATTCAGTTATTGGTCATAGGGATTTAGGGTTTGCAAGATGGTACAATTGGATTTGTTGGATGAGAATGGGAATGGGCTTTGTTTTGTCTTTCTAAAAGAATTGATTTATTCATAATTTTTTCGTGCAATTTTTAAATTCAGTTATTGGTCATAGGGATTTAGGGTTTGCAAGATGGTACAATTGGATTTGTTGGATGAGAATGGGAATGGGACATTTAAAGAGTGCTACTTAAGGTTTTACACTAACAAAGTTGGAAGTTTGAGATGGATGTTAGAGACATGGTTTTTTTAAACGTATTCCTTCCAAATTGGAGAATGGAAAGTGGAAATTGATGGCTCAACTAGTAATTGTAGCAGCCTTCATATTCGGCTAATGATATCATGATTTTGAAGCCTTGAAGTATCTTTTTCATTGGTGCCTGAGCATATACCTCTATGGCGAATCCATTGTTGGAATTTATCACTTCCTGGGACCTCCCATTGCCTTTAATTGTGGGAGCATATGATCAATAAAAATAAAGATTAAACCAAGAGATTGAAGGTACGTACAGAGGATAAGCAAGAGAGAGAAAAGAGATAGAACCAACAAAAATCGATTGTCTTGTGCAGGTTTCTTATAATGGATGGAATTCGTCTGCATGTCTGGGGCTTTTTGTCTGAGCATTTGATTTACTTGTTGAGATTATTTGACATGTGAATGCTGTTCTCGTCTTGCAGGTTTCTGACTTGGCGCAAGCGGTGAATCAATTGAACTAGTTTCATTGGTAAAATATTCCTCTTCCGTCGGAATTGTACAGAGAGATTTGTCGAAGAGTTTTTTTTGTCCGGATCATAAGACAAACTTCTAACCCCTCTTGTACCATATCTAATGAAATACAATAATATTTTTTAATTCAATAAAATCCCGATTCGTTTCATGTGAATCATTTACGGTGCCTTGGCATCGATCTAAATGTACAGTACGAAATGCAATTAAATTTTTATAGCGGTATGGCTCTTCCCTTTCATGAACTGGACGATTGTTGCTGTGGCAAAGGAATAGAATGTATCACTATCAGACTCGTTTAGTTGCTAATGTAACGTAATTAGAGTGCATTGCATGGTTAAATTTCATTTTCTGGTAATTATTATAAATTAATTATATGATTACATAAAAATAGATTTATCGCTTAAGATCATTTTAGTTAGTTGGGTGGTGAATTTAGTTTCTTACAATTAAAATTTAAAGTTTATGATTATAAGGATTCAAATATTGTAATCCAATTCAAGAATGTAATTTAGTCGGATTATATTATGTGTGAATTAAGGTCAATCAATTTTATCTTTAGAGCATACTTGCGGATAAATTTGAAAACCTAAATTTCGTGATTGTGAAGGTTATGTTTGAAAATATTTATTAAATAAGCATTTATTTAAAAATGTAGTTTATTGAATAAGCATTTGGAAAATAACTTACTGAATGAACAGTAAGCACTTGTTTTCCTTTTGTGATAAGTGATTATTTCAATCATCGGAAAGCATTTTCAAATGTTGAATAAGAACCTATTTAAAGCAAATGGCCAACCATTTTCAAATGTTGCCTAAGACTATTTACAAGTATTGTATGTTATTTTGAGGGAATTCATAAGAGTTGAATGACAATTTTTGAAAAAGTAGAGGTGACTTTGAAAGAAATTCTTTTTTCTTGGGAAAAATAAAACGAGTACCATTCTATTTCAAAATGGGGAATAAAGTTGGAGATAAAGAGATGAACGATAAAATAGAGTTTAAAAAAAAAACGATTTTTTTTTTCTCAAACCATGTTTTAACCTGAACATGTAATTTTAGAAACAAACATCCAGAATTATTTCAACAAAGTACCATTCAAAGCCATTTTTTCGAAGTTGTAATTTTTCTAATGAAAATGCAGTTTTTTCGGTTTACCAAACAAGGCCCAACTGATACAGGTCAGATTTCAGATTAATGCCTTTTTCTCAAACGATCTCATTAATGTCTAAAAGTGATTTACCGACTTGAGATCACCGTATCAGCCCTGTGGAGAAATTGAATATAGAAGCAAAATATAAAATTGACATTATGGTCGAACTGAGACATGGCTAACAGCAAAAGAAATAGCTCGTAAGATGGCAACTGATTCAAAACCGACTTACGGACGTAGACATTTCGTCGGCGTGATCATGGGTAGCGTCCCAGACGAAAGCATCTCGCGCGTGCTTGTGTAACATCCAGTCATCTTGTGGGAGAAAATGACCAAAACAAAAAAAAAAACTTGAATAGCTACATTAAACAATATACATTAAGGAGGAATGCGCTAAGGTCTGGGAAACAAGATATTCCCGCTTCATGATGAATACATATGAAGGTTATCCGTGTCCTTCACGGCCAACAGTAATGCAACAGCTCGATAGGATGATTCATAACATATTCGGCTCGGGCCCTCCCAAGCAAAGGAACTGGCGAACGCTGGGACCTGGAGCTTCCAGGCTAAAAACTGACCGCAATTTATTTGCCGTGAAGAATCAGGCCAAGTACCTGTAGACATTGGCATTGTCCTTGTCCCTCTCCAGAAATTCCCTGGTTATCAGATCCTCTATCCGCATCTTAATTGCCTTAAAGTCAGGCTGCGATATCAACAGATTTGCAGGCATTTAGGGACGGGAAAAAAAATTACGAATTTAGCATTTGAAAAATCTAAGTAGAGAGTTGTCTTTACATGGCCGATCCCAAGCCCACCACAAAATTCGTCAAATATTATTGCCAATTCCAGATATTGGAATTAAGGCACTGGACGATGGCAAGACAATTTATGTGCAAAGAAACTAGGCGTTGACCGATTGATGATTGTTGATTATAAATCATGGAACTGAATGTTAGAGGTGGCACTTAAAAAACATTCTATCGCTTCAGCGTGTTTTGACTTTTGACAGGTGCAAATAATTGTTTTGGCCCTTTGGAGCCATAAAGCTGATGTAGACTAATGTGATAAATGGATATAACAATGAGCAAAATTTGCTGAAAAATTGCAACAAAAAGACACATACCTTAAACATGCGACCCATTTGTTCAATACATTCCATGACCAATTGCTGGTGACCTAAAACTTTACGGCTTTTCATAATCCGCACTATGGATGCATCAATGGCATGACGTCTATCTTTGTCAACGTCTTCAATCACCTTTTTCTTTTCATCCACGGGAGGCAGTGGAATCTACAATTGTAAAAGAAATTCAATTCAATACCACATGGCAGATGCACTACTCATTGCAATAATTACCAGATTTGCTGCTTTATACCTTGATCCTCCTCATTTTATCAGTGAATTTTGGATTGAACTCAAAAACATCACTGGAGGAGATGGTTTTTGTACTCGGCTCCTTGTTAAGAATCTTGTATTTAGCGCAAGAAAGAGAATGTAGAAGTCGAACTACATCCTCATCTGTCAAGTTTAGTTGTGCCATAATTTCTGAATAACTCAACTTGTCTGACGAATTGAATAGAAGCAAGGCTGAAGCCTGAAAGAGAACATTTAAAACTTAAAATATGGTTAAATAAAGATAAAAACTACATTGACCAGATAAACATATAGATAACCTGAGAGGTCGCCACAATAAGCTCTACCGGTTTTGGATCAAACTTGCCAATGATGTTACATGTACCAAGTGAGTATGTCCATGTGAGCTTTCTATGTTTTGTTTTTGTTTGGTAAAATTCTTTGAAAATTTCTACACATCTAACCTGAACCAAGAATAAAAAAACATACTTGATTGTATTTCGAAAATAATCAACAGCAAAAATGGTTCACGGACAGCAGGAATCAAGTGCCTACCATCTCTGCAGGAAGATTGAGATCAAATGTTTTATAACTCGGCCAGAATCCAGTAGTTAAAACTGTGACAGTCAGGTCAATACCAGGATTTGCTTGTGTATTGGTGCTAAGATACTCCTCAAAGCCTGCCTGGTTTTCTCTTGCCAGAGTAAGGTCGGTGAGCTGAGGCAAAAGAAAAATAGCAATTAATTGGCATTCAACCATCCATCTACACCTGTAGTAAACCACATCCAAGTTAGCAGCTGTACCATGCCCTCCATCTTGGAAGTAAACTGTCCACCACATTGCTGCTTTAATTTTGTCAAAATGCTCCTTTCATGGTCATCATTGACACTTTTGTCAAATAGAAGTCTGCGAGCCAGCTTTTTCCTAAAACACAATAGCATTCCTTCATCAGTATAACATCGTTTCAAATTAAATAATTACTTAAATAACACGTTAAGAGAATTCACAAGGAATGCACCTATAAAATTCGGCAAACAGATCTTTGTCACTTATGTAAGCAAGCAATCTAACTACCTGCAAAAAGGGAAAGTTTATATGATGCAGCAAAGAATATAATAATAAAGAAAAATTTCAACTAAGAAGAAATTGAATAGATACAAAGTAGAACCTTTTCAAGAGTCTCCTCTATAGCTTCATCACTTAATTTTTCGCTTCCCCCCTTTTTTAGGATGTTATCACAAAATGTAGCTAAGAGCTCAGCATTGGAGCTTCCTGCCACCCCTTTGTTACAAAAAACCTCAAATGCCTCCTTGAGTGCCTGTAATTTTTTTATATTAGTAAAAGGAAGTACTTTAAACAAGCATGCGAAGGATGCACATGTTTTGTTCGAATGCAGACCTTGTGGAAAAGTGAGTGATTCTGAAAGCAATTACTGACATACGCCAGGTACTTGTCATGAAGCTCAATAATCTTCCTAACAAAAACCTGAAGACAACATAGACAACCAATTTCAAAAACAGAAACTCCCTCAATGAAGTTGGTGCAAGGTAACCAAAAACAGCACCTGCTCCTGTGGGCCAATTATGTCCCTCTTCTCTGCCTGTAAAACAACAGCTATAAGGAAAATTTTAGTTAATAGTAAATCTTAAAATGGCTCCTTGAACATGCTTCATATGATCCTCTCAACTTTCTTTAGCCGTGGTAGCATCCTAACTTGATAGAGGATGGTGTGGTAACACCAGCTCCTTAGTGAAATTAAAAAGAGAGCACATATTATGTTTTAAGTTACTACTCTGTCGAACTACCCAGCATTTGAATCTGAGATTCTGGATGCAATTATTCCCCAAGGTTTTAAAATCATAAATCAACCAAACCTCTTATTTTTTGGTTAGATGTACATGACAAAGTGGCTGTCTCTAGTGCATCAATCTTTATATGTGAGATTAAACTACTGCTCAAAACAAAAAATCACACGGAATGCCAATTGATTGAAGATGACAAATTACACAAAAAATGGAAAAATTCTGAATTGAAATTTGACAAAATTTAACATTAATACGGAAAATAGCATGATCTGGTAACCTTCCTATTGCTTGCTGCATACTCTGCTTGTTTGACCAAAGCCATGCCCTCAGTGGTGACATGCTGCATAAAATAAAAATTGAGATATCATTTCAAAAGATACAAATCCAGGACAGAAGATCCCTCCTCTCCCTTTATAATCTGCAAACACTTTCTCAAACATGATTATTAGACTGCAAAATGTTGACTAATGACAGTTAAATTTTCCTCTTGATCTGTTATAAAACACGAATAAAGACTTTTTGAATGTTATCAGTGATAACAAATACATCGATGACTAAGAATAGCACAGTTAAATTGACAGAAGCTATATGGAGGAAGAAAACACTACCATAGAACATCATGAATGATGGATTTATAAAACCTGTTTGAATATCTGAGATACTGGATCCAGGCCACGAGGTATTCTACAAAATAACCTGTACATTCTTGACAGATCGTCCACCTAACATACAAATTGGAACAAATATCACATAAGATAGCTGGGGAAGATACAGAAATTTATACTAGAGAAAAATAGGAAATTTATTCTACCTTGTCATCCTGAAGCAAAGCATGACATCCTGAATGCTCCTTTTCTAGTAATTGGCTAGCATATACAGATAGTAGCTCATGTTGCACTTTCTGGTAGGATATTAAGATAAAATTAAAACACTATTTTGTACCCTTTTTGCTAGAACAAAATGGTGCAAGAGTGCACTAAAAGATTCCCATTTATCTCCTTGACACACGTCCTTTCCAACCTGATCACTAAATCAAGAAAAACAATGATAACATACCTCTAGCAACTTCTGCTCACTTGAAGAGTGCAAGTAATGGACAACTCTACTACTCTCCCTTTTCAAGCATTCCTCAGCCTGAAGCTAACAATGGCAATCAAACATCCAGAATATCAAAAGCGTGATAGCAAGATAAACGTAAATGAGATACCTTTAACATGTAATCTGGACATGAATCCTCCACAATCCAGTTTGTAGCTTTTCTAGAATAATATCTACCAGTATCTCTAACCATCTCTGCTTCAAAGTCATTTTCGTAGCACTCCATACTTCCCATACCAATTTCAACAAAAATGCCCAATACATTCTTCAGCAGACTCCGGTCTATCTGTTCTCCTTCCCTTTCTTGATCAATCTGAGATCCCAAATCAGGTCTAATGGACATGGTGCATGTTTGGTAATGAGAATTAAATCAAATGATTAGCAGCATCATACCAATGAAATGACAGCATCCCTCACAGTAGCCTTGATCTCTTGATAAACCTGAAATGTTGGTAGATAAGTAGCTGAAAATATGTCAACAAATTAGCAGATAAGTTGTGATAATATTTCAGCCAAAGAAGAGATAGGCAGCAAACAAATGACAAGCATTGATAAAATGAGAAGATGCACTTCCATTGGAAATAGAAAAATGTGTAAGATCTATGAAGAAAGCTGGAGAAAGTACCAGCTCACGGAAGCAAGTGTAGCCAACTTCATTAAGTGGAAGAAGAGACCTCCGTGCAATGAAATAGCGATCCAGATAATAAAAGAAACGTGAAAGCCAACGAACCATGAGTTTGTGGTTGTCCCATCTTTTCACAAGTTCCCTCAACATGAACTCATCATGCTTCTCTCTTAAAGATGGAATTACCTAAACATGAAAGAATAATTCTACCTTTTAGAATACAACCTATGAACCAGTAGCGACACACATAGGCACATAAAACTTTCCATAGAGCATAAAATCATGTCAGTGTGGTAAACCAGTAATGCACTAACAATATTGAGAAAAAAGGAGAGCAAAAAAAAATATTTCCACAACCCCCAGGTTATGTAAAAAAATTAAGAATATCATTTTCACCCATCAACTGCACAAACTAGACAAATAACAGGTCCAAAAGTAACTCAAGCAGTTTGGATGATCATAGCAGTCCTAGAAAATCTTTGGTGTTTTGAGTTAGTAACATATACATTATAGAAATTCAAGTTTGGTAAAAAAAAAACGTCCTAATGAATTCAAAATAATTGTTTGCAAGAAATGAATTGCCGTCAGCAGTGTAGAAAACAAATATAGAAGTATATATGATAATTTGTTAAGTCAATATGAACTAAGTCCCATAGCATTGCATCCAAAACCAACTGTCTGAATCTCATTCTGACTTAAATTCATATATTCTGTCTTTTTCTAGCACAATAATACTCCTTCAAAAATGTGGATAAGTGAACTGCAATTCAAGAATCCCATAGAATGCACCTTGCATGAGCAATTTCCATATAACACCTAGAATTTTGAAAATTTTTGAAAAAATTCAAAAACAAATGCATGTGCAACACTATCAGAATCATCATTAAAGGAACATATGGTTATGAAAGCTGGGTTCACTTTCATCATCATCAGAAATAAATGTGAAAAACCATATACCGTTGAGATGATATACTCCTCAAATGATTCCCGGTACTTGTCATAGAGCTGTTGTGAGTAGTCATGAGGAGGCTTTTGTGTGCACATGTTGTAAATAGTGCTGGTATAGAGAAATTAAGAGATGAAATTAGGAACCAGTGCCCAGTGGTGCTATCAATTAAAATACTGATCCAACAAGCGAGCAACATGAGCTTTATTAGATAAAAGGGTCAATTACGTGTAGAGCATCATATAGTCCTCTGAACTGAACTGCGGTTCATTCTTGTCTTCTAGGATATTCTTCAGCTTCGTAATACCCTTTTGCATGAAATTCCATCCTTGGTCCAAATCTATAGTCTTCCGTTCATTTATCACCATCTTTAAATCTCTGTGAATATAAAATATGAACAACATATTACCCTGTGACTCAATAAGCACCTTAAAAACCATACCATTCAAAGCCTTGCTTATCAGAAAGAGACCATTTTAAAATAGGAGGTTGTAAAGGTTTTCACCTAGAACAAGCCACTTATAGATGTTCAAACCTAGATCAATAAGAAAAAAAACGAGGAATGAATGTCATGATCCCAAGGATCCGGATCATGATAGATGGAAAGATGGCATGGCAAGGACAAAATAGATGACGGTCTTGATCACATGGCAATCCACTATTATGAAATCAGTATCACTATAGTTAGATAGCATAACCTTTTTTGAAACATGTATCCAATGGTTGATGGACACATGTCCACCAACAAAGCAATGTATGAACCCTATATAAGTAAGGAGTCGCTCGAGGAGGAAGTGGAGAGATTTACCCCCCAAAGAACTCTCATGCAATTGTGATTGAATCCCAAGCATTCCGGTGCACCAATGTCTACAGCAACAATGGGTCCGGTACACATTATGTATACCAGATGGTCCGACGAAAGGGACACCCTGGTACCCTAATGACCAAATCAGCCTTGGTGCCCTGTTGAGCAGTCCCACTGACAGAGAGTCCGGTATACTCCCACAAGACCACTCAGAAGACAGTCCAGTCTACTGAGGGTCTGCACTGTGTCACACACCTCCCCTTTTGTTGATCGAGTCAACAATCCTCTAACTTTGTAATCGTACTTTAACTAGATAAGTCTTCTATTACCCGAACCGGATATCAAATTTAAAGGTTCTGTTTAGTTTCAACTTATTTTAACTCTTAAAATTATTCCTAACATTATTATTACTGTACATATTTCAACATATAAACTATTATTACTCAACTTATTCTGCAATTCTAAATTTGTTTGCGAAACTAACTCTAGCTTCAACTTTATCACAACTTTATCACTAACTCTAGCTTCAACTTCCGGAGTTGAAAAAAGCTGTCCCCAAAGTCTGTGGTTCTTTCTCCGCACTATCACCCCCCCCCCCTCCCCCCTTCAACCCCACTCAGGGGCGGACGTCCACCATTTGGGTACTCACGACGGTGATAATGACCGGCTGCTAGAGTCCGGCGGTCGGAACGGCTCAGGGCGATCCACATACAGATTGAGGATCATTACAAAGACGGGGAAATGAACAAAATGTGCACTAAACGATGCCAGGGAGCGGCATACAATTCAGTGCCAGTACCCCAACACATTGAGAACCAGACGTATCGGATGCGTCAAAGTGAACAGAACCACAAAACGAAACGAGGATCAAGGCCATCGATCAGAATAAAACAATTAAACAACGACGATAATCAGGAGACCAGGCAAACAAAACAACTAGGTATCAAAGCAAACCTGAAATCGTTGAGGAACGTGGAGCAGAAGACAGGACGACGACAAACACGCGAGTAATCGAAACCCTAGTGGCGACCGGAGCGGTACGGGAGAAGCGGGCGTCTGTATTTCGACGCCCGAATCGCGAGCTAAGGGCTAATGAATTGGTGGGAAGCCGGGGGCTGGGGAGCGACCACAGAAACGCGATTGTATTTGTGCTTATTTGAAATAATAATAAAAATAACAATTTTTTACAAAATATTAAAAATTTAGAAATAAAATTTTTTATAAAATTATTTATGTATTTTATAAAAAATTTAAAAAAATTATAGTTAATTTTTAAAAAATTATAAATTTTTAATATTTTAATAATAATAAAAATAAAAAATTTCTTTTCGTTAATTTTCAACGACACAAATACAAACCCTCCGATACGTGCAAATCGGGAATTCATTAAATTTTGTTAATATCTTTTATGTTAATAAATTTTTATTTTTAAATATCAAATTTTTTAATAAACTATTTTTATTTGATTATTAATTTTTAAAATTTAGATTTCTAATAAAAATTTTAATAAACTATAAATATTATTACTTTCAAGATTCATTCGCTGGAAAAAAATACTTGCCTTATCGTTAATGATTACCGATTTCTCTCTCAGTCCAATTTCAATTTTATGACGTATGAATTCGAAGTTGTCCTTGAAATTATTTATAAAATAACGAATCATGTCATTTATTATTTTTAATGTAAATTTTTTTTTTAACAGATAAAATATTTTCTGATTCATTGAAATTTCCCAAACATCTGAGCTTCCATGTCCGTAGACCATATGCATAAATGAATAAAATAACGAACCATGCTAAATGATCAATCTTCCATAAATGAATAAAATAACGAACCATGCTAAAATGATTCATGTCCGTAGACCATATGCATACCTCTTGCAATTTTTTGTCTCTATTTTTGTGTTGATCCATGACCGTAAGATGTCTTTTTATCTGTACATACCATAATGGACATATATAGGAATACACATAAACTGCTTCATGCATTTACATTACCAAAATAACCATTACACATGCAAACATCGCAGTATAGATTAAAATTACCAAGACCTGTTTGGTACGCCACAATTTTTTATTAAGAAATGTGATTGTTAAAAAATACTTTTTTATGGAAATGAAAACAAAAAATTTAAAAATTATTTATATACATCACGGAAAATCAGGAAAACTTGTATAAAAGTACCATACAAAAAATTATATTCTAAAAATGCATTTTAAGGTTAAGAAAAAATATTTATTTGATTGAAAATTATTATTTGTATATAATTATATAATAATTTAATTCATATAGTTATTTATATTTTTTGTAAAAGGATAATATATGATGAGTTATCAATAAAGTGATATCTCAGGTTATAAGATCAATATATTAATCTTAAACCTAAAGTTTCAAACTTCATGGATGCAATAAAATTATTTCAAAGTAATAACATTTAATAAATAATATAAGACAGCTATAAAAAAAGTTTGGAAACCTTTTAAAAAATTGGTTGGTTGAAAACTTGAGATTCTAAAATGTTAATTATCACAGTTATTTAATATAGTGCTTATGTTTTTAGAATTAACGTGAAATTACGTAAAATGATAATAAATAATAATTAAAATAAATTTATAAGAATTTTTACGAATATATATTTTAATAAATAATATAATTAAAATTAAATTTTTTTTTATTGTAATTATAAAATAAACAAATATTATTTTTTTTCTAACATTAATAATTATATTAAGAAAAATATAAATTTCAAATAGTAATCAAGATTAATTTTTACTGTGAATGAATGCTAATGCCTGCAGTTTCGGAAGCTGAGTTTTCCTTGAAAAGAGGGACGATCGAGCGACGATTCGTCGCACAAAAACGAAAGCACGATCTCTCCGCTCGGCGGGCGCAGGCTCCGTCAGTGTGTGTGTTCCTAAGGGACTCGCCTAGGGTTCATATGCACGAGGCCGTTCCTGTCACGTCGTCGTCTCCAGGGTTCATCTCCGCGGCAGGGATAGCACGGGAACGTCCAACTCCCGCCCCACGCAAGATGCTGATTCCCCTCACAAATACCTTCTCCATCCTTGACCTCGACGTGGAGGACGATGGGGTCCATGGGGAAGAGGTAGCGACTGCCACCGCCTCACTCGCCGTCACCGAATCTGCGGGGAAGGGTAAGGATGATTCTCGATCAGGTGAAAGCTTCGTGCTGCGGTTTTTTTTGGTTGATTCTCGATTTTCCGTGCAATTTAACGGTTCTAAGCCATCCGTTCCGAAATTAACATTTTCAGTTGATTTCTCTGCAGATAAGGGGAGGAAGGAGGAGTCGAAAGCGGAGATCGATGAGGTTGTGGTGCAGAAAGTGATGGCAGCGGGGAAAACTGTTCGACCGCGGGAAAGATACCCGAATTCGGAGCAGTTGAAGTTGCCGCTCGTATGGATTGATTTGGAAATGACGGGTTAGCTACCATATGATATAGTTATGCTTCCGCCTCTCTTTTTTCCCGCCCGTTCACCAATCAGCACTCAAGGCTACGATGAATAATCGGAAGTTTAACTCAGGAGTCAGGAAGGATAATGCCATATCCTATGTGACCTACGTCTATTCACGAAATTTATTGCGTGTGTAACATTTTTTCGTGCACAGTTTTTTGTTATTTTCTGACTTCGTATTCATGGAAACAGAACTATATTTGTAGAATCTAATCGCAGAGAGAAAGATGTGCTGATTTTCATGTTCACTTCGTATAATTTTTGTGTGGGTGTTATTTGCTTCATTTTTGTCTCCAATTATTATAATATGACGTTATTCATGTTATATCATTTAGGAAACTGATATTTAATTGTAAAATGACAAAGAATGCATCTATGCTAGTCAAAATTTAAATATAAATTATTTTCCTGTAAGCACTTAATAATAAATTTTAGGAATTTAAAAATTATGTTGTTGAAGTGAATGACTACATAGCTATGGTTCTTTATCTTTAGAAACTGAAATTTATTCGGTGCTAAGTTTTCATGTAATTTCCTTGTTAAGTTATCAGCATTTTTATTGGTGTTTTCTTAATTTTTTTTCTATTACATGCATGAATCTTTAGGCATCTGCATCCATGAAAGAAATTTCAACATTTTAACATTACAATATTTGCATAAAAGTTAAATTCAAGTTTGCTGGTTTATTGGTTGTGCACAAAAAATCATTCTAGATTCAAATGTAATAACTGTTTTAAAAACACCAGACTTCTAGTAAATGATTAATGATAATTGTAAACTCTCAATGAATGTGCTTAGATTAGGGGAAGTAGCATGGGGTGTCTTTGATAATGATTTTTGAAATCATTGAACTTTGGCATGCTTTTTTGAAAAAGTTCATCTCCACATATAGATTCCCTTGCATGCTATTGATTATGTTGGCTGCATAAATGCAGAAAAATGCTTAAGTTACCAATAAACCAGCAAACTTTATGCACAAATGTTCAGTTGCTCATGTTTTTCTATTTTCTAGTTTCTACACCCAAAACATTTAGAAACATTTATTGAAGACTACCTTATTAAAAAATGCAGGTCTGGATCTTGAAAATGATCGGATATTGGAAATTGCTTGTATAATTACGGATGGTAAACTTACCCAGATATTAGAGGTGATGTTCTCTAAAAAATTTCATTTTAATTTGTCATCTTTTCCTTGATATTTTATTGCAATAGCACTGGTTGCAAGCAATTTCTTTTGCTAAATTAGCATTGCTTTCAAGATTGACAAATCACCTTATATCACACTTTTTTAATCATAAGCCGTATAGGCAACTATTTGTTAAACTTTGAATGGTCAATTGCCAGCAAGGGATTATCATTACTGAATAATACATCAGTCAGTAGAAATTAGTTACATATAATCATATATAAGGTGGATATCATGTAGATTGATCTGATAAATATTAGGAATGCTTTGGATTAGGAGATATGCATGCCCTATCAAGTCTAATCTCAATTAGTTGTGAGTGTCCTTTTGGGTTTTCAACAGTTAGTCTTTAACAACCTTAACTGCTTAACATCCTTTGCTTGGATGAGCTACCAAGGCATGTATAACCAACCCTTGGCAGGCTTTCTTGACTTGGTCCAAGCTGACATTTACTCATTGAGTCAAATAACCTCCACTTTACTGGCATTAATATGGTAGTGCTTCAATACTCATTTTTGTATGTGAAGACGTTGAGATCTGTACTACACTTGCTGGAATCAGTGCCTATGTTCTTGATCTCTATTCTCTATTTGTAACATGCAAGCTATTATCTACCATCTCTCCCAAATTCATGGAGTCCTTTTCTTTTCTACCTGTTTTAAACATATAATGTTGAAGCCTTTGAATTGCTTGAAATCAATAGATATTCTGAATATGGCATTTATCCAAATTGTTTGTCTATCTTGATCCTCATTGGATAATACAATTATTTGTGGTGAGATACTATCGAGTTTAATGATGAAAATTCCATACCAACCATATCTAAGGGTTTGTTTGGATCTATTTATTTGTAAAAGCTAGATTTTTAGTTACAACTTCTTAGAGAAGCTAGCTTATCAAGAATTTGAGTATCTTGCTTGGTATAACTTAGAAAACTTCAGTAACTTATACACGCATATTTTTAATTCTAATTTTACCATTGCTAATGATAACTTCCATCACATAAAAATTTACTAAGTTGTTAGTTATGATAAATCTAAAAACTTTCATCCAATTGATATCTGGTGTTATAACATCAAAAAATACTATGGTATTAAGACCAAATATAAAATAAGCGCAAACAATAATCTAGAATTTTACTTTGACAAAAACTTTAAAAAATTATATATTGTCATAATTATAACATAATATACGTAAATATATAACATATGTATATTATACTAATATGTATGTATAATATGTCTATTAATATACATGAATATGTTGTATTATAATATACATATATGCATATATAATATGGAAGGGGACATCATAGAGGATGAGAGTAAAATGGCATAGCATTTTTTTGTAAATAGGTGTTGGTATTAGCTGAAAATATTTGTAGATTGCAAGAGTATTATGGAAAATAAGATTTTAGAACAATTTCTAGCAAAAATTGAGAAAAGTGAACTTCTGGAAAAACAACATTTGTAGTTCATTTTATGCTTAAAGAAGCTCTCAAAAATGAGCTTTTGGAAAAGTTAAATTTGTAATTCATTTTATGCTTATCTAAATAGTTTAGTGCATGTAACTTTATTTGAATCTACTATTAACTTCTGAGGCTTCTTCTGGTAGCCGAAGTTTAAAAGTTAGCCCTAGAAGAAGATCCAAACAAACTACAAGAAATATATCCCTATGAAGTAGTTATTTAATTCTTAGATAATAAACCTAATTGTATGGGCCACATTAACTGCCAAGATCCAGAAAATATTTATAATTATCTAATTTCATTTCATGACTGACTTTTCCTGTAACAAGATGACTCCACGCTCTTAAAAATAGTTCCTCATGATAAGAAATATGCATATCCTTGCATGTCTACTGCTCATGTGGGAGCTGAAATCTGCCTTCATTGGCAGATATTTTTTATGCATTCAGATTTATGCTGTTGTGAGCAGATGCTTCCTACTGTTTTACGTGAGGAGGGTATGTTGGAACTTGGAAGTACGATGGTGGTATCACTTCCATGTTTCTAATGTCATCCACTCATAAAGAGTCTATCATCAATTTCCTCACATTTTTATTGCACTTGTAATTGAAGCTATAGTCTACACAAATGTGAGGGTTGTTTTCCTTCTAAACTAGATTAATGTATTTTTTATTCTCTTTCACTCTAATGCCAAATATAATAAATATTTGATTATAGGTTAGTATGGTTTTTGGCATTTCCATGTTCGTGCTTCTTTTATTTCATTCCGTGGCTCCTAAAAGATTTTGGTTTCTTCATTACTTGTAAAATACTTACTTGTTAACTATTCAGGGCCCAAATTTGGTAATCAATCAGCCAAAGAATTGTTTGGATAACATGAATGTTTGGTGTCAGGAGCATCATGCAGCTAGTGGTATGCCTCTACTCTATCATAGAGCTCATCAATACTGAATTGATTGGAAGCAGTTGTAATTTTGTTTAATTCCCATAACAAATTGTGAGAAATTAATAGAATTTTACTTTGCGTGAAATTTCAAAAGAAATTCTTGAAAAAGTTTCTAAGTTGTTCATAATGGCCCATAGAAAAGTAATAGATTATAAAAGTTCTGGACAGATTTCTTCATTGTGATACTGTGAACAGTCTACCTAGGAGTCTAGGACAACAAGGTGGGCCTGTTTTTGGACAAGGCATCCATAAAATCAGCTTCATTGTTAAATGGAAGTCCATGCAATGCATGAAATGATGGCCAGCTTTTGTAGCATAAGTCGCTTTCCTTGTATTTGCAAGAATCCTCCTGCGTGGTTTAAGCTTTAATGCTACATGAAAATCCCAATGCTTTATTTGTTGATCTTGGACGCTCTTTTTCAAGTCTAGAGGGTCATGACTCGGTCGACAAGTCAAATGCCAACCATAGGTTGGATGCCAAATGACCTTAGATGCTATCCGGGATGTCATCTATACTTGACCTACAAAAGATACTACATAACCCTTAGTGCAAAAGGGATCAAAGGTTATTTGATATTTGACTCAGTCAAGTGCATACTTATTCTGGTAGGTGCCTAGATGCCAAGGCCTGATAGGGTAATGCCTTGGAAGCCTGCCTTGTTTTATTTTAATTAACTGAATCTTCCATCAGATTTGTTTATTCAAATATTTTTTTGAGGTTTTTAAATATTTTGTGTTGCAAAAACACTTAATTAAATGTATGCATATATATATATATATATAATGTATGTATTAGTGAAATATACATTATTACTATTATTAGCCCCTCATATTTGGATGTTATTAATGTATAAAATATATGTTTAAAATAAAAAATAATATTTATCCTTTGGTCGATTGACTTGAAGATAGGGTGAGAGAAAATAATAGGGTGTACCATTCTACATACTATTTTGTGGAGATGATGGTCAGAGAGTAATAATAGGGTTTTCTGAGGTATGTCCCATGATGAGAGTGATTTCATGGACAAAGTGATGCATTGTGTTGTGGAGTAGACGAGGATTTGGTGGGCTAGTGATTTTATGGTAGATGCGGAGGTTTTGGCTTGGCTGTAGCACTTGTGACCTTGTGACTTGTGTATGGAGTGGCCTGCATTGCAAGTAGCAGCAGTAGGTAGTAGGCAATCATTTAGGTCCTAATTTGTTGTTGATTGCTATTGGTTGGCAACTTTCATTGTTTGACTTTGCATTGAATTCATTTTCTAGCTCAATTGAGTCACTTTATTATAATTGATTGGCTAATAGACTTGGAGGATGTTATTAGGTGATCGGTTGTCAACTTGATTGGGTTCTGGCATGAATCATGGGTTGATCTGGGTTTAGGAGACATTATTTGTTTTTGATGTGTAGTTAATTGTTTGGAAATGGAAATGAAACTTGTACAATTAATATATGGCTAGAGCTTTTCACTTTTAACCAATTGGTTTTAAGTTGAATGTTCACATTTCATTATGATGTCAGAGTTAATTGCGAGTTTTTAGGGTCAAATCGTTGCATCTTTACTTGAAAAATAAGGACACTTATAAGACCTAAGAAAGGTTACGAGTGTGGAAAAGTTTTAAAATAGTTTCAAATTGGAAATAAGAATGGGGTTTGTACAATTAATATAACATTAGATCTCTCCACTTAACTAATTGGTTTTGAGTTGGTTGTTTGTATTTCAACACTAATATTAGTATTTTATAATAAAAAATGTTTAATGCTATGACGGGCCAATGAAAAAGTTACATGTTAGACTCTATATGCTTACAGTTTAATTTTTGTAATGAAGCATGATGAGCTGCTTCCTTTTTTGTGGTGCTATTTCTCCTCTTTCCATTTTTGTTAGGTTTAACAGAGAGAGTTCTTCAATGTAAAATTACTGAAAAAGAAGCTGAGGAACAGGTATGTTGTGTGATCCATTATACTGAATACTTACCTTTTTCTGAATATTTACTTCAAAAGTTTTCAGTTATTTTCCACTGAATAAATATCTTATGTCTTGGTAATTGGTGATATAATTTTTTAAGTGAATACTAATGATAAAGGTGCATTTTTCAAATGTTTTGGGTTAAAATATGGCTATCCCTGGGGGGAGGGGTTTGCATCCATTAAATGATGAAACTGTGAAATTTTCCAGCAGACCCCTTAAGTCTTAGATAACTGAAGATGTCAACTAGGAAAAGATAAATCTTTGATTATTTTAGGATTTACCTTTGAAGAAAGGTGCATAATGGTGTTTTTCCTTTCTGCAGTTTGTGGTCATTTATTTTATCGATTTTGTAGTGATCCTCTGCATTACGTTTGATTGTGCTGTTTAACATACACTTGAAATCCTGTCAATTTTATATAAGTTGATTGCTTCATGCAGGTCATTGAATTTGTTAGGAAGCATGTTGGCTCATATACACCACTTCTAGCTGGAAATTCTGTTTATGTAGACTTCGCCTTTTTAAAGGTTAGTAACCACCCAAAAGTTTGCAACCTTTTTGGTGATGAAGTGTTTCTTATTGAACTCCATGAGATAGTTACTCTGTTGTGCTGTTTCAGTTTTACATGTCTGCAATTTTTGGCTCATTTCTACTCCAATGTTCTAACTTGTAAGCTGCTTTACGAACAAAAAAACTACTGTTGAATTCATCAGATAATTTATTCATATGTTTTAATCCATCTATAAGTGATAAATTTAATACAAGTACAACTCCATGCTAAATCATAACATGTTTCTCGAACTTATTTGCATTAGGGGTGCATATGACATTATTATTATTATTATAGGAAGATTGCATGACTTTTTATTGATTAACCTTTCTTTCCAGAAATACATGCCAAATTTGGCAAGTCTTTTCAACCATGTACTTGTAGACGTTAGCAGTGTAAAGGCTTTGTGTGCCCGTTGGTTTCCCAGAGGTAAGCATTCTGGCATAATTGTTGCTTTAACTTCACCAAAGATCATATATAACCATAAGTCGGCATGTTAGTGGACCCATTGCAAATTGGAAACCAGTGTATGAAAAAAGTTTATTGCAGAAAAACTGAGGTAAAGTAGACCTTGCATCATGGGTATTGTCTCTTCCTTTCGTTCATTGATTCATGTCATGGTAGCACGAGAAAAATAAATATTTCAAGGCAAAGAAAATTTCAATTGTTTCAAAATACAAATCAGCAGTGAGCACATCAGAACCTGCACTAGATTACAAAGTCGATTGTAGTTCTCTTTTAGGTGTGGATTTTTACATACGTAAATTGGCAAGAAATGAATTGAACTAAGTATATCTGTTTGATGAGGATTAAAAGAAAAAAATATATCTGTTTGGTTTTTGCATTTTTGTTCATAAATTACGAGCAATCACATGAGGTGGTTATATTAAAGTCGTTTCAAGGAGGGTAAAAGAACCATCTGTAAAAATTCAAGAATGATCTTATATGCATGCATAAATTTCTCTCTTTTGTCAAAAATGTTTACTGTAAATTCTGAACGGTCCTGACTTTTCCTGCAGTCTGGGCCTACCATCCTAAAGTGGTTGTTTTGCCTTCGTTGATAAATGATTTTTTTTTCTTATAGTATTTACGTGACAACTAAGCCACTTATGGCATTAATGCAGAGTCTAAAAACAGGCCTTCGAAGAAAAAAAACCACAGAGCGTTGGATGATATCAGAGAAAGTATACAGGAACTCAAATATTTCAAGGAAAACATCTTTAAACCATCCAGGAGGTAGCAAGCTTCCCTGAGCCCATTTTTTAAGGGTTTTCATCTGCGGTAGATTAATTGAGCCTTCTAACGCCACTGCTTTTGGCGATGGGCACATGTCCGCTTAATATTGTAATAAAAAATTTTTCCATGTCCGCGGTCGGTTAACCATCTTTCGTACATATGTTCCTCTTCTGACTTTTTCTTGAATTTTTGGATCTTGAATTGCAATATTTTGGAACTTTGAGTGCAACTTTTTGTGACTGTGATCATGTTTTGCATCTTTTATCTGATCAAAAGACCTGTAAATTGATATTTAAGTTTAAATACAATACTACCTTTGCAAAAAAAAAAAATCTCCTCTCTTACCCTCCTTATATCCTCTGTTCTGTACCGTTTTGATGTTCTCCTCTCTTCTGTATCCTCACTTTCTTTGGCATCCTTCATCTTAAATGGTTATGTTAATTAATATTCAGATGATACATATGAAATTCTTTTGCCCGTCCATTTCAAATGCCCGTCTATTACTGAGTATTAACACGATGGTCGGCTTCTCTATTTCGTAGTTTACCGAGAACATTTTTTATCAACACCATTATCTGTATTTCCTTTTTTATTGATGATAAACATATAAGAGTAACGAGAGAACAAGAATCACGTAGACTGCTATTAAGCGACCATTTTATATTGTGAAAATTTCCCTTAAATTAGAAAATTATTTCGATATAAAGGTATTGAAACTAATAATATATTTTGTTAAATTTTAATTGTTCAAATCTAAATAAAAATTCGACAGCAACAGATTTGGATGGAACTTTTCACAACAAAAAAACTAGTTAATATATTACATGTGGAAATTTTAATATTAACAATTGCGTAATTTTAGTATAATTACATTAAGTTGAAAATTTAGATAATTTAATTATATAAAAATATTTTTGTTAAAAAATAATTTTAAAAATCACATAATATAACTAGCATTTTTTACTAATAATATCAAAATTAAAAAATATAATTATAAATTTACAAAAAAAATTGTATCGATTTAAATTCTAAAAAAATTCTCCGAAAGCATTTTAAGGCATGGAAAGTATCTTCTCTGTTAAACCTTTTCGTGTACGTCGCAGCATTCGACTAATGCCGGCGCTCCGATGCCTCCCCCTCCATCCTCCCCATTCTCATTCCTCTCCACCACCCAACTGCTGCTCGCCAACTTCTGCCAAACCTCCCCATCTTACCTTGGAGTCTGTCGTCTGCACTCCCTCCAGATCTATCATCCGCGTCACAAGGCCGGTAAATGTGCAAGCTCCCTCCTCCCCCTACATGCGGAACTTTTCTTTTGCCCGTCGCTTTACCATCGTTGTTCTCTTGGACTGGATTGGGACTCTTTCTTTGGGTGGTTTGTTGAACCCACATGCCCATTTGGTTTCTGACGCCGCTAGATTATAATCTACTTGCCAGGTCTAGTGTTGCGTACCATCTGTTTGTTGCTTTGCCTATTAAGAAGGTTTGTTGAGTTTTTGGAGTCCAACGTTGGAACAGATGACATGGTCCGAGGGAGATGCAGCTTTCCTGCTCGGAGGGTTGAAGGGGTTCCGTCTTTGGGAACCCGTTTGGATGTTGATGCAAGCATGCAGTGAAGAACGCTCAACTTCCATCACTACATTTTTTTACGTTGGTTTTTAGTCACTTCCGTCTGATGATATCAATATTACATAAGATTTCCTATGTTTGACAGAAAGGCTTGAAAAATAAAAATGTCCATTTCAAGAGATGTGATTAGAATATTGGCACCATGAATTCAAAGATTGACGGGAAGATTTAAGGAGGGTTTGTGCATTTAGAAAATACAAGAAATGATGAGAAATTGTGAGAATAATAAGTTAAAATTTTCACAATTTCCTATCATTTCTCGTATTTTCCAAAGACACAAACTCTCCCTAATTGCAATTGAAAGCCTCATGTTTTGTGTAAATGTCCATTTCAAGAGATGTGATAAAAATGTCCATTTCAAGAGATCTAAGGCCTCATGTTCTGTGTAAATTTAGATTTTGTCACTTAATCTATTAATGTTTGTTCGATGTAGGGGTTATTGATGTCTACTACATTTTTGGCACCTATATCGATGAAGTGCAAAGAAATTCATGTCAACCATTTCTAAAGAATACTTTTCAACATGTTTCAATAGGACATTCTCATACCACTTTTCACAACTAGTTGAAGTTTTCTACTTGCAAGTCATACTTGTGGATTACCTAGTTCTACTGGAATCAACTCTAAGCAGCTGAGTTGTTTGTGGTTTCATACTTTTCATCAAGGTTAAAATCCTAGTGACTATAATCGTAAAGTACCATTTGAACCAACTCAAGTAATTAAATTGGACAAAGCTGTATGTTGTCATTCTCCTCAGTAGAGTTCTAACCTCCTGGTGTCAACTACTGTCATTCACAAAAAACATGAAAGCACTGTCCGAACAATGTAACATTCAAAAAATTTCTGTTCAAAAATACGATTTTCCTTGAGTCTATTTATTGCAGGACGTTGTTCCTCAAAGACACAAGAGCCTGCTAAAGTCTCTCGTTGTGCTTGTGGATGAATAATTGTGTAATTTATTGATTCATTTGATTGAAGAGATGCAGTGTAGCCAGTTGGTAGTAGTGAACCCGTGGAAGTCTTTGGGTGTAAAAATGGGACTGGCAATTCTTATCAACATGATATTTAACCTTCTCTTGAACATCTTGTTTACTTCTGTTTGTGACATAAATGTCGTTTTTTATAATTCATGTTCTTATCTAGATTTCACTAAATGATAATGATCAGTCTTGACCCGCTCTTTAAGGTGGTTTTTTCTTTTTTAGTGATGAAAGTATTTTTATCTAAATTTGAAGTTTGAACCTAATTATCTGAAAACATGTCCTCCTTGCATCTGTTTTGTGCTGAGTGATGGAAACTAACAGGCGCCCACATGCCCCTCTTTTCTTTTATATGCCCAAGTTAATCCCATGCCCTGCCTGATCTTTTAATCGTAGTTTAAACCATTCTCACAGGTGAAGGTGATCCCACTGGAAAGCTTGGGAGCAGGATTCACCTCAATCCATGGAGCAAGCAGAATGGGTAGAGATCCTGAACCCTCTCGACCTATCGTTTCACTTTGCTCCCAAGAGTAGTGGGTGGTGTTGGACTCCATGGCTGGCATTTTTCTTTGCCGTTGTTATTTGCAGCCACTTTGGTGCAGCTCCCTTGCCATGCCGAAACCCAAAGAGTTGGGCGCAAGAAGAATAGTCCGTCGGTAAACACCAAACGGCCTGTCATCTCAGCGCCCACTGGTTCGAGTTCGACGATCGCAAACAATCATGGTGTGCTGCTTGGCTACTGGACGGGCCCTGAGTTAGACGATGGGTGGGGTTATGTGGAGGCTACCGTAGACGATCTGATACAAAAGTCGAAACTGTCAAGAGAGGTCCGAAGGTAAGGCTTAAGAACGCCAACCAAAATGTCATCAAGCTACAAGAAAGACAGCAGAACAAGTAGGAAAAAAACTGCTCCGAAAGAAACATCACATTCTTTTATCATCCATATCTTTATTATTGTATTTTCTTCGATGTTAATTTCACCGTTTGAATTTACTTTTTTTTTGGTTTGGAGAGTGTTACGGTGAATTTTAGAAGTTAAATAAAGTTGAAGTTGAAGTTAGTAAAATAATTGAAGTTGGAGTCTTGAGTTTTGTTTAGCAAAGTTGATATATCAGGTAAATCAAGAGTTCATGTTTTTTTAAGTCGTTACTGTTCTCTAGGTGAGAAAATCATTTTTTTTGTTTTCTTCTTTGATAATTATAACGAAAATCTTTATTTTTATTATATTATCTAGTAAAATAGATATTTTGTAAATTAAAAATCTCTGTAAATTTCATACCTACATGAAGTTTTGGTAAAGAAGTTTGTGGTAAATTTGTATAGCTTGTCAATGGAATTTATGAGCAATTCTCATGTTTTACTTGTTTGTGTGATGAAATTTAAATTTTTATTTTGAATTTAATTAACTTTTTGTTTGATTAATTTTAAAAAGTATATAAATATCTTTACATTAATTTTTTTTTTTTAATTTAATTTTACTTAAAAAATAAATTTTTATTAAATCATTTTTAAATAATAAATTTACGTAAAATTAAAATTAAAGTTTGAAATAAATGATATCCTATTTTTGAGATGGTATCATCATCTGCAATAAGCCAATAATCGGATTTTACAAGATTTTTCGGAGGAATGTTCAAATTTCGATGCTGGTGCCTGGTAACATTTGAAAATGCAAATGTCGACGGCCCGGAATGGAAGCAACGGCCGATGGAGCCGCAGCCGTCGCCTGCTTTTCTATTATTGGAGGCAATGCATATGTGTTTTTTTTATTTTCCGCTTCCCTGCAACGGAGGGTAGAAAATGGAAATCACCACTCCGACAAAGACGACCGCTCCTCTCCGTCCAAAA